>BQNB010143378.1:3067-16998 GCA_026074375.1 Tanacetum coccineum | reverse complement strand
TTTAATCTAATTAAATCCTAAAAAATAGCAAATTAAGTCCTAAAAATTAAGAAAAATTATTTTTAAATTTAGAAAAGTCTAAAATAACATAAAAACTCAGAAAACTATTTTTAACTATTTTTTTAAAATTATAATCCTATTTTTAAAATTAAAAATAAAAGCTCGAAAATGAAAATTAAAATCTAAAAGTGTTGAAAATGATTTTTCTGAATGTAAACCTAAAAGTATTAAATCTAATGCTAAAAATTATTTTTTTGTATTTTTAAAAGTTATTCTTTTATTTTTTATGATTTTTCGAACTTAAAACCCTAAGAAAAATGATAAAAAATAATCTACTTCATAGAAAATTATGAAAAATTCAGGGAAAATCCTAAACCTAACAAAGATTAAAGGAAAAATAAGAAGAAAAAGACAGCTTAACAAATAAGTCCTAAATAAGCTATAATAAGCTACGGCTTATTATTAAAAAGTAAAATAAAAATGTGTACAAGTATTAAATGTGGAGAGAAGTGGATGGATGAGCTATTGAAGCACAATGGTTAAGGCATATGGTTTATGTGTGTGAGGTCGTGGGTTCGAGTCTGGCAACACCCTTTTTGCATTTTTTTTTATTTTTCAAAACCAAAAGCTCAAACCTATTAAGAACATATTTTTAAACACTTTTAATAAAAGGAGTATAAGCTGAAAACCAATAATTACCTCTAAAAGAGCTTGTGAAATAAGCTGATGCAGTAAGTGAGCTTTTAAGCTCAAAATTTCTTGTTTCCACTTAAACACTTGCACAAAGCTCAATATAAGCTCAAATCTAAAACCAAAAGTTGTTCTAGAATTCTTAAGATGTGCACAAGCTAAATTTGAAAAGCTATTCTTCTCTCTAACACTTAATCCTAACTAAATATAAGGATTAAACCTGTAAACTCATAAATAAGCACAATACATTCAAAAACTTAACAAGCTAAAAAGCACTATAAGCTAGAACTGAATTTGAGCTTTTGAAAGCTTATCTATCTACTTATTAACTACTAATATAGACCATAAAAACAAACACCTAAAGCTAGAAATCAAAATTAAAAAAAACAACTTTTACTTCCTACTGTTTTTGGTCTTTTTGGATTTTTTATGAACTTTAAGAGAAAATGTACCTAAGATATTAAGCTAGAATTTTGAAAATAAGTCTAAAACTATATTAAGCTATGTTTTAACTAAAAGCCTACTGAATTTAAGACCTTTAATTCTAAAATTACTAGCCTAAATGAAACTAGAAAAGTCAGTAGTAGCAACCTAAGTTACTACTGCTGATGCAATTTGCAAAAGCACAAAATCACTAATGCAGGTGACCTTTTTGGTCAAGCCTGCATAACACACTCCTAATGAGTGTGTCTTAACATAATGTAAACACAAAACTAAGCCTAAAAAGCTTAGATCTAATTTTAGCTTAACAAAAAAATAGGGATATCTCCCCTGGTGCACAGGCAAACCTATTAAGCCATAAAATCTTCATAAACTTAAACTAATGTTTCAAATTTACTCTAAACCTTATTAAATGTAATAATCTAACTATCCAAAAAGAAATCTCAAGGTTCCTTTGACTTCTGGTGGTCAAACAAGACTAAACCAAACACCCCTTTATATAATGACAGATTTCATTTAGGCTTATGAAATTAAAATCCAATTAACAAGACCTTATTACCAGATATTAATTAGCTTATAACAGGCTTAACAAACATAAATCAACAACTAATTAATCTAGAATCAAAGTTTTAAAGACTAAGCTAACTATTTTTGGCTTTTTAGTGATTTTTAAGACAAGTAATGAAAATTTAAGAGCTAAGCTACCTAAGCTAAAAACAGATGAAAATTTATAACTAATAAGCACAAAGAGATAATTATAAGCACAAATAAGCAACTAGATTAAGCAAATAAGCAGATCTACACTAATAAGCAATTATTAAGCTATATATTGAAGAACAAAGGAAATTAAATGAGAACTTACTAGAGGCTTCAGCTAAACAGAAGCTAAGTGCTTATAGAGCTTATCAACAGTTCTGGCTTATCCTAAGATAAGCCAGTAAAGTCCATGGGATCCCTTCCATAATTGGATCCCCTTCCATAAGTCCAAAAAGTCCAATAAGCAAAGGTTTATTTCTGATTTTAGAGTTTAAGTAAATTAAGGACTTATTTAAACTCAAATTCAAGCTTATAGACTTGAATGAGCTTATGATGAGCTTATGAGAAGCTTTTGACACATTAGCTTATGAATAAAGTAGTAATTGAAAACTAAATTGAGATTTTATTAATACTTAAAAGCTGATTACAATACTTGAGAAAAGACAGATTACACTAGCTTAAAAACTAAAAACAATTACATTTAAAAATAAAACTACATAAGCTAAAATAAATACAAGAAAAAGAAGATGCTCATGTGTGTGCGAGTGAGGGCCTTTTATAGCTGCTGAGAGAACCTTCTAGGGTCCGAGCACTCTTACACGCTCCTTTCAACATCTGCCGTACATTCTCTCAATCATTGGCTTGTAAATCTTGGCCGTTGGATCTCTTTGATAATCACACGGATTGCCAGCGTGGCAATCCGTTGATGTGACATTTATGCTTTCATTGTGAGTGTATCCAGAGTAAAAACCATCATCTCTTGTGCTTTCACTTAATCTAACGTGTCATTCCTTTTGTGGGGATTGACCAATAAGAGAGAGTGGTGATGTGTTACACTGCCTATGTGTACTTTGGCACCTGAATTGTCCTCCTTACCCTTTAATTAGTAAAAGCCCTTTGATTTTCCCGTGGTTACTTTAGGAGAGACGGTAAATAGTAACACCGAATTTTCCCGCTTCTTTTTTTTCTTTTATAAACGATTGTTTGACCTGGGATTTGACTTGGGTTTGGGCCGGTTAATAAGGGAAATGGGCTTGGACTTTGTTGGTTTGTTTAATTTAGATCCGGGTATGGTTAAAAGGTTTAAGGCCCATTTACTTAAGGGACCATTTGTGTAATTTTGGAGTTTTGAGGAACTGAATGTGTAACTTTGGGATTTTGTCCTTTTGTGTTTGACTAGAGTTGACTGAAGGTTTTGACTTTTTGACTTTGGCTTGATTTCCTGGCTTATTTTGTGCTCTTCCGTTTCCCGTGTCCGTGTTTGCCCATTTTTAACGGTTTTCTCGTGATTTTTATCTTATCCATACCTGCACACACAAAACACACATATCTTTGCCATTTTTACTGTATTTTTGGTCATTTAGGGTCATTTTTGGTGTTAACGAATATGTGTATTTTACACCTATCACCCCACTTCACCAATACCAAAAATCCGCCTTGGCAATCCCCTTTAACCCCATTCGTTCAAGGTTAAAGACAAAAAAATTGAAGGGTTGAGATCACTTGACTTGGAGAACACACAAAATGGAGGGCTAAGATTGGTTTTTGACTTACTCACACAACAAAAACACCTCAGTTATCACTCACAGAAGAAGCACAAAGAGCTAGCCTCAAGACCTAATATTTCTCTATAAATAGGACTCATTGTAGCCTTGAAAGGAATTTAGGTTTTAGTTTTAGTTTTTTAGCTTATATTAGTTTGTACTTCTTTAAAAAGCTTTGTACTGTTTTATTCAAGTTTAATGAAAATTAAGTTTTTATATTAAATCTGTTTTAAGTTAATGTACTTTGTGTTTTAAAAAAAATGTTTTATAAGCTCACAAAAGCTCTTTTTAACTCATACTTAAGCTGTTAACTTAAGCACTATAAGTTTTTCCATAACTTATAGTTTTTAAGTCTTTTACCAAAAATCACCAAAAAAGCTAAAAATGGATGATAAGCCAAACCTGGATGGGCTTATGGGTTTCACTAGCTTGTCTTTGACAAGCTAGAGCTTATAGATCAACTTATTGAAAGCTTATTTACCTTGTTTGGAGCAAGGGCTTTGTAAGTTTCTCAATTTCAAGTTTTATCTCATAAACTGTCATAGCTTATTGTATTGCTTATTTCTGGCTTATTCTTGCTTATTTATGCTTATTCACCATGTTAATTGCTTATTATGCTTGTCTAGTAGTTGTAGCTCATTTGATTAAGTTTTTATGAAATCTTGGTTTTTATAGCTTAAGATTGCTTATTCTGTCTTGATTATATTCAGTGCTTATTTCTTATTGAAACTTGCTTAATATTGCTTATATAACTTAGTTATCATCTGTTCTTGCTAAAAGTTTCTTTAAATCTGAATTTTACAAGTCTAAAATGGAATTTAAGTTTCTAAAGGGGTGTTTGGCTAGAATAGTACTAACCCATGGTAATACTGTTTGAACTCGTTTGACCCATTTTGAGCTTTGTTTGATCATTTGAAGGTCTTGTAATCAGTTTAAGTTAGTTGTTTAAGGTTTAAATTTGGTTTTAAGGTTTTGAGTACTTGAAATTTGGTTCTGTGGCTACATAGTTATTTATATCTGCTTATCTTGAATCTTTGGTCTAAACTGCTTGTAGTCCATGTTTTTGTGTCTCAAATGGTGTTGTTTATGCATTAGTTGAGTAGTTTGTAGCCTGTACTTGTTTTTTTTAGTTTATAACCAAATCTATCAATCACTTGTTCATGTGTTTTTAGTCTAAAAAGTTTACTTTCAATTTTTAAATTCTAGTAGCTTAATCTGTTTTTAGGTTTCTAATCTGTTAGCATAAGTTGTTTTTGTTACTTACTTGATGTTTCTGTGCTTATTGGAAGTATTTGAGCTTATTTGCTAGTTTTTAAGTAGGCCTGCAAGTTGTGATTTTTGTCTTAAACAAAATTTCACAAATCTTTGTTTTTTGTAAACAGCTTATTTCCATGACTTTTTTCTGGCTTATTCTGCTTGTCAAAATGCTTATCTTTTGCTTATTTGGATTCTTAGTTGTATAAGCTTGTTTAGTTTTAAAATTCAGACCTTGTTTCTTCCATTAAGCCCTTAAAATCTAGTTTAGAAAGTAGCTTAAAAATCTATCTGTCATTTACCATTTTGCTAGTGGTTTGTGCTTATTTGCTTTTCAGTACTTATTTGCTTATGACTTTTGCTTATTTCAGTTTGCAATTGCTTATTATGCTTGTTTAAGTCTGTTTTGTGCTTATTTTCTCAGTTGTAGTTTTTTTGAAAGATTTGAGTTTTTGAGCAAACCTCTATTGCTTCTGTAACCAGATTCTTTGAATCTTGATTTAAGTCACTTAAATCTGTGTTTAATCTTGTTTTTATTGCTTATATTTGAAGTATGTTAGTTAGTCTTGTTATGTTTCAAGTTTTATAGCTTATTTTGTAGTTTAGATTAGCTTAATTTACATTTGAAAAGTGTTAAAAATCTATGTTTGTTTTGGATTAAGTCTGCTATAGCTTATGTGACCTGTGGCTTTTAAGCCCATTTTTCTGAGCTTATTTGTTGATCTTATTAAAAGTCATTTCACAAAAGGTGGCTGAGCTTATCTTCAAGTTTGAATAAAAAATTAGCAAATAAAAAATATAGGTAAGCCAAGGGTGAGCAAGGCTCGAACCCCTGACCTCAACCCAACTCCCAAGCCTTTAACACGCACACGTTTACCAGCTGCACCAGTAGGGCACTCTCGTATTACTTCACACCCTTTTTCTTTTATACCCTTTTTACCCACTAAGCCTTTCAGCCCCTCTTAGCTTAATAGCAGCTTATTTACTTAAGCTGTTTACCCCGTTTTATTTTTCATAGGATTAGCATAGTATGAAGTACTTTTCATAAAAAAATTAGATTTTTCCTAATTAGTTTAGTATTTTTAATATTTAATTTAAAAAAAACTGTTTTTAATTCATAAAAAACTATATAAAAGTCAAAAAAATATAATTCTTTTTTTGAAAATTTTCTTTTATCATTTAGGACTGTTAAAAATTAAATTTGCATTTTTAGGGTTAAATTTGTAGAGTTTAGGTTTTTAAAGAACGGGTTTTGATCCCGTTTTTGTTTTTCGTGTTTTTAAATTCGTAATTGCTTTCGTTTTAGGTTTAGCTTGCCCCTTAATTGCTTTTTCCCATAGAATTAGAAAACCAAATCCAATTTGTGATATTCAAGCATTGTTCCACAAACCGATCCTCGATTCTCAATTCACACCTCGTCGAGAAACGACCCGGGAAGGTTTTTTTTATTTACTTTGGATAAAAGTAATTTCCTTCTTAAAACCCTCTTGGAATACTTACTCTCACTCTTTTATTATTGATATTGGGTATTTTAGTTATATATCTATATTATATATTATATATACTAAAGGATTTGAATCAATAGTTATTATAACCCAGGTATAAATGACCCTAAGAGACATTATGGATTTAAACCGGGTTTATTAGGAAAAAGTGTATCCCTAGGTGTTGATATTTCAAATTGGGAAATGTTTGATGATGATTGGGGATTAGAATCTAAGGAAGTTTCTCCTCTATGAGAAGAACTTAGTTTATTCGATAGACCAAATGAAGTAGATAGAGGTAGAATTCTAGAAGCACACTGTTTAGAGCCTATCCTTCAACAACAAATTTCTCAACGTATGGCTCCTTCTCACCACGATGGTGTGTACCGTTACTATCACCCACACTTGAACTCAAGTGTAGGGGAACCCTCCCCTTTATCTGTTAAATAAGGGTAGAGTCAGGCTTATGACTCGAACAAAAACAAGCGCTTTTTGGGAGGCAACCCAATATTTACTTTTCCCGCAAATTAGGAGTGTCTTGTGTGTTTTAATTCTTCATAGTTTGTTTTATTATGTTTGAACTATCTTGTAATCATGCTATGCATTGTCTTTAACCTCGTTTTAATTTCAATCAAAGGTATTTTTCAAACAGTAAGTGTAGGGTAATTTATCCGGCTTTTGAGCTAAAATTCAAACACGTTAAATGAATTGTTTAGATTAATTCGCGTCAGTATCGAGTCATATGATTGAATTGTTAATTCTCAGGTTTTATACAGCAATTTATACAGGAACCAACTTATGGAATCAAGTGCATGAAATTTTTCATCAAAAACAAAAATTTCGTTTTCAAAGACGGTGGAGACAGCGTCGCGATTAACACTCGACGCCGTCACCACGACACCAGTGACAGAGTCACACCAACCCCGACGGCGTCAAACACCCAGGTCCAGAAACCATAAAAAAATTAATTATTTTTTGAAAATAAAACTTGTGCAACATTTAATATAGGTATTCTTCTGTATAAACCTGCAAAACCTAATAAGTTTAACAATTCTTTCATCCTATCTATCGTGTCGAACCCTAAATTCATATTGTATATTGGTAAATCGCACATTTTATGCTTGGTATAGTTTTCTCTGTCTTTGATTACAGGTTATATTTGATGAGAAGAAGCTTGGAAGTTCTTAGGAAGTTTCTTTGGATGATTCTCGGAGGACGATCTAACCAGTTATCGCATGTTTCTTCTCCATTATTTGTAGCTCACGGCGGACGTGGGATTATTTGTGATTTGTTCGTGAGTGCTCATGGTGAGTTTTTAAGAAAACGTGGTTGCGTTGGGTCCCACGGATGGCGCCACTTGTTAATACAAAATTCGTGTCGGGTTTGGTAGCGTGTCAAGTCTCTTATCGGGTCGGGCCTTCAAGCGACTCGGATACTGAATCTTGTATTAGAGCAAGAGAAGTGATGATGTTCTGCACAATCAAAAGTAAACCGTTAGCCTTACCGTGGGGACGGACCCCACGATTAAGCTCCGGCGTGAGAGTAAGTACACATGTTTGTCAGAGAATGTCAGAGTATGTGTAAGAGTTAATGATTAGACAGAATGTACCTTTTGGGATGTACTGTGACTCCTATTTATAGGTGTCTAGTACTAGGGTTTCCTAGTATTTCGGTTACTTTAGCAGTGGTCGGAGTGGGTCCCTTGTCGGGCAAGGGTCCACGTATAATCGTGTTTGCGGACGCGAGTATTCTTCCGCGGTCAGTGTTTGTCCGCGGGGGCGCACGGGTGCGGCTAAGAAGATACTCGCGTGCGTCTTTGAAATATCCGGAGCGTCACCCTTGTCAGGCTTAGCGGTCCAGCTATTTGTTGTATTGGGCCTGGGCCCATATATACGTATACTATGAACTAAGCCCAGTAAGCTTGGTGCTCATACTATACGTTATCAGTTATATTGAATGGCCTTACATTTTATTAATAATAATAATAGGGAATAACATTAATAAATGCAAAGGTCATTCAATAAAATGTAAGGTCAATAATAAAATACCCATGATTTAATTATGAGGTACATACGATCTTAGGTTCATGAGATTTGCCTGTCTTATGAATAATGCGAATTGACTCATTATGTGCTCACAATGTAATTGTTGGAATAATATACTCTACATTGTCTTGGTATCTTTTGAATAAAAGTATACACCTTTTAACTTGAGAATGAGGGATTATGATCAAGTATCATGTTCTTTCAGTCTTTGCATGGCCCACAAGGAAAAAAACCACACATATCTTTTGATTGAACAATATGTTTACTCTTTTCTTTTTTTAAATAATTGTTTTTCGATAAAAAATACAGAATTTAAGAAAAATATAAGTATTATTATTTTTTTATTTTTTTGCTTTACCAAGATAACAGTTTTACACTAAAATAATTAATTAAAAATAAATTAAAGTTTGTAATTGTAATTTCAAGCAAGGTAATAGTAAAACTACTATCTATTTTTAGTAGTACTGCAGTGGTTTTCTTTTGAATTGCAACTTCACACTCTGTCTCTTTACACATTCTTTTGATTTGCAACTTCACACTCTGTCTCTTTACACATGGGACACTCATTTATTGTCTTCTGTTATGTCGTTTTGCAAACAAAAACAGAAAACTTATAATTTCTCTTATCGTGTTTACAAGAAAGCATAAAAAAATGAGGTCTTATTTGTTTAAGCATGTGAAAAGGGTCAAAAAGAGGTAGTTCGTTAGCTTTTGTTAGCAAAATTGGTGTGAAGAAAGATGAAAGCTTAGTTGTTTGCTTATAAAAGGAAGTATAAGAATTCATGAGGTTGTCATCAAATGTAAAATATTACAATAGATTAAACATTATTCTTTGTATAGTACTGTACTTGCCAGTATTTATGGTTTTTTTCCTTTTACGTACAGCAGCAGTATATATGCACACTCATATATAAATTTCAGAGGAGATATTCAGTGACATTTTGCACATAACAAATAAAGATTGAATCAATATTTGAGGGAGGGGAGGAGGAAAATTTTGATCCGAAATGGGATTTTGGACGTTGTTTGAGGTGGCGTCAATGCCTATAATACAGGTGCTTATCGTAAGTGTTATAGGAGCGATCATGGCAACTGATCACTTCAATCTTCTATCCAACAACACCCGCCGGTCCCTTAACAAGGTATCTACCCTTTATCCACTAGTTGTATTTTGTAAACAGTCTACTATTATTACAGTCATAAAAGACGTATTAAGTTGTTTAAAGTATATACAAAGGTTGATTTTGATCTTATGCAGATTGTGTTTGTGGCATTTACCCCATCTCTCATTTTCGCATGTCTTGCAGAGAGTGTCACATTTCAAGACATAATTTCATGGTAATTAGGATGTAGTTTATTGCTCATGTTTTAGTACATAAAAATATATACTACGGAGTATGTATTAGCTAAAGCTTTTGGTTCAAAAACTGCTATCTTTGATGTTTTAGGTGGTTTATGCCAGTAAATATTGGAATAACATTTTTGTGTGGAGGAACATTGGGTTGGATAGCAGTGAAACTGATTAAGCCCGAGCCACATATGGAGGGTCTAATTATAGCAATGTGTGCTACAGGTAAGTTAGCGAAATGCTTACAATTAAATTTCCATTTAACTAGTTTCATAAATTGTTTCTAACAACTGATTATTTCATATTATCTGATCGTTTTTAGGCAACTTGGGAAACATCCTTCTGATAATTATCCCAGCTATATGTACTCAAAGTGGCAGTCCTTTCGGGGATCATAATTCTTGCAAAACTATTGGACTATCTTATTCATCGTTTTCTATGGCGGTAATTTTCGATTGCATCATATGTTGTTTATCATTTCTTGTCTTTGACTCGTGAATTTGTTGCAGTTGGGGTGTTTCTATATATGGACTTATACATACCAGTTGATAAGAAACTCAGGTGTCAAGTACCATGCAATGATAGAAGCAGAGGGTTTGTCAAAACAGCCAAACAAAGACTTTGATTCAAATGAAAAGAGTCATCTTCTAAATGGTGTAACCGTCCCTGTATCATACTCGACCAGTGTGGACCCTGAAAATCCAACTGTAAGTGTTCCCTGTTCGATCATGACCAGTAGATGTTGCAAAATGGACACGCCAAAACGCTTAACTTTTCTTGTGAAAACACATATACCCAGTCAAGATCTTACATACTTTTATCCAAAGAGTTAATATTTTTATAACCAGTTAGTGTGCCTAATTTTATTTTAGTTATAGTCTAATGTTTTGATTAAAATGATCTTGAATGCTTTATGGATTAATCATACACTTGATGCCACTGTCAACCTGATGGCTTGATTGGTTCATCTATATGTAGATCGTCTACCCACAGTTAACAAGCGTCGAGACAAAAGAAGGGTCTTCCTCGAGTAGACTAATTGAAATATTAAAAAAGATATTGGAGGAGCTATTAGCACCACCAACCATTGGTGCTGTAAGTTTCCGCTTCTTATTAATTAATCCTTTTCCCACATAAAATTTTATTGGTGCGGAAATATATGAATCAAAATGTGCTTCTTGTACCGATCATCAGATTGCAGGATTCATTTTTGGCGCAGTTCCATGGTTGAAAAACCTGTTGATTGGCGATGATGCTCCCTTAAGGGTGATCCAAGACTCTATCACTCTACTCGGGTACTAACATTTATCTTTTAATTGTATACTGTGATTACAAAAGATGAAAATCTTGTGGGCTAAAGTAAAACGTACCAATATCCTAAACTAAAAAGCGATTTTTATGATTGTACATTACATATATCTTCTTACCAACCTTGTTATATAATTCATACAGGGAAGGAACATTACCTTGCATCACCCTTATACTAGGAGGCAATCTGATACAAGGTAAAAAAGTAGTGATAGAAATTTTACGCTTGTAGATCACTAATTCTCACTAAACTTTTATTCTTATCGCTTGAACAGGTTTAAGAAAAGCAAGCATAAGACCCATAATCATCATTGCAATCATTGTAGTAAGATATATAATCCTTCCTATAATTGGGATTGGGGCAATTAAAGTGGCTGGTGCTCTCGGATTACTTCCATCTGATCCTCTTTTTAGTTTTGTGCTGATGATCCAGTTCACTGTTCCTCCTGCCATGAATATAAGTAAGCTTTGCTTTACTACCAATCTATTTATATCACTTGATACAACATAGTGCAACCAACCAATTATATTTATTGAATATAAGAAGACTGGTAAATCATTCTACTTTTGCTTATATGTCTTGCCCAACTAATTAAAAACAATTCCCAAGTCGTCTATTGTCCCACGAAACGAAATGTCTTGTGTTTGATTCCTTCCGAATGTTCTTAGTATACGTTATGAGCCCTTTCTTATGTGTAAACATATTAAGAACTTAAACTTGGTACACCGAAAAATTCGATACCAGGTTGAATGATTTGCTAAAGGTTGGTAGAAATGACTAATATGCAGGTACAATGACACAATTGTTCAATGTGGGACAAGAGGAGTGTTCAATTCTTACAATGTGGACCTATATAGTTGCAGCATTTGCACTTACTGGATGGTCAACCGTCTTCATGTGGATCTTGACTTGAAAGTTCATTTTTGGGCTTTCATCCCAAAGGACTATCAAAACGTTGAGCAGATATAAACATGTCATGCATGTCTGGAACATATAACTAATCATTTTGGGAGCCATTTTTATCAGATAGAACATTGTCATGATGTTTGTCTTGGTGGAAGCTTTCAAATTCTCATCTAAGTGCTCTTGAGGATGTCTTTTCTTTGGCCGATCGTGCACCCTTGGAAAAACGCCTAAGGAGCTTTTTTGATGTTACGGTCAACACAACCATGTGGTCCCTTTTGAAATATAGGAACAAGGTCATCTTTAATCTAAAGCGGCCTCAAAAAGAGCTCATTCTAAATGAGATCAAGCTTTCGACATTTAATTGGATCTCAAGTAGAAGTAAAAGCATTTCTTTTAGTTGGATAGAATGGTTTAGCGACCCATGTAACATGTAACTCTCTTAACTCTATCCTGTAATTTTTCTTTCTAGCTTCTTGCTAGTCTCTTTATATAATTACGCCGTTCCAAAAAAAATGATGTTTGTCTCGAGCTTGGATCACATGCCCATTTTTTGTTAGGCCTGTGATCTGTGGCATGTTGGTCACTCGAAAAATTATATTTTCTGAGGTCCGTCACACATCAACCACTAATGCTTCCATTTACGAAAACCTTCGTCAAAACTCCCTTGCCCTTTCACTATAAAACATTGAACAAAACCAATAAATAGTACTCCAATTGCACATCCTCCTTGTAAAAGAGATTATTTGTGTTTAATGTGAGACCGATTCTTTTCCTAATGTATATCAACGAGTTTTAGAACATAAGAGCGTTTTTAAAGGTTAAACAAGACTAAGAGTATGTTTGGCGAAATGGGCCGGGGTAGTGGCCGGGGCTGAATCTGGAGTTGTGGCTGAAGTTGGGGTTGAGGCTTACATTATAAGCCGAAATTGAAATAATATTGTTTGACAAATTAACTTAAGCTTGACCTTATTATTGTAAAATTACTAAAAATGATATAATTAAACAAATATATATTAATACAGTTAGTTTTGAGTTGTGGTAAATAAGTATTACTAGTACTAGACGAGTACCCGTTTATAGTAACGGAATTTTATAGCGGCAGATAGTTGTGGTGATAAAAGAAGTTTATGGATTATAAACGAAAAAAATAATAAAAGTTTGTGGATTTTGGATTACACATAATGTTTTCCCGACTCGACCCGGCGGTTTAACTAGTTGAACCGTTTTTGGTCGAAAAACGGGTCTAATTAAACCGGTTTTTATATTTTTGAAACCCGGTTTGACCCGTTGGAAAACCGGTTGACCCGGTGGTCGAACCATTGAACCGGTAACCCGGTGACCCGGTAACTCGACCGGGTCGAATAGATATCCGACGGGACAAATTAAACTGGTTTTTATACTTTTGAAACCCGATTTGACCTGGTGGAAGACCGGGTTGACCCGGTGGTCGAACCGTTGAACCGGTAACTTGACTGGGTCGAATAGGGACCCGACGGGTCAAATTAAACCGGTTTTTATATTTTTCAACTCGGTTTGACCCGGTGGAAGACCGGGTTGACCCGGTGGTCGAACCAGTTGACCGGGTACCCCGGTGACTCAACCGGGTCGAATAGAGACCCGGGTTCCAAAATATATTGATTAACATTGATTAGTTTCCTGAGATAGATTAAGTTTTTCACTTTTTCACTTTTCAAGAATTGAGGCAAAATGCTTTATATATTAGTATAGATAATAATTTAAAAACTCGGTTTAAAATTTTTAGCCCATTTTATTCGACTAAGGCTTATAGTTTTAAAAGCCTCCATCAAACAATACTTATTATACAAGTCGGCTTCTTATAAAAACTTAAGCTCCGATAAGCCTTCTCCTAAACACAACCTAACTATTACGATGCTCGTCAATTGTTGATGTCTTAATGATATAAAATAGGGTTAATTATTTGAAAATGTATCATACTTGTCACTTTTTGTTATTGTGTGTATTGAACTTTTTTTTTCTTATTGTATGTACTGAACTTTCAAATTTCGACATTTGTGTGTATTTTTGACCATTTTACCCTTACTTTTTTCATAATTCGAAGGGTAAAATGGTCATTTTACATGGCTAGAATAGTGACAAAATACACACAAAAGTCAAAATTTAAAAGTTCAGTAC
>BQNB010143377.1:5849-16998 GCA_026074375.1 Tanacetum coccineum | reverse complement strand
GCTAAGATGAAGAGAAAGGAATGGAGGGCTAGGATTGAGTATGCTGCCTTGTACTCTCACAGCAAACACAACCCAAGACCAAGTGATGCCTTTGGACTTCTATAAAAGAAAAGAAGAACAAGCCGAAACCACATACCCTGTTTTTCCTTTTCTTAGTGTAAAATCTAATTAAGTTTGTTTTAAGATTATTGTATTCAGTTTATTTAAAGCTTATGTTGTAATATTTTCAGCATTAATAAAAGTTAAGAGTTTTTTTTTGAAATATTGCATTTGTTAAAAATTCAAAGTATAAATTAAAGCCTTTGAACCTGTTTAATCTTACACAACCATGTGTAAAAGTTGTTAAGCTCAACTTAATTTCACTGTTCTAGCCTTTGTTTCTTTTAACCAAGCTAAAAAAATCGATTTTCATATATTAAGGGAGTGTTTGGTTTAGACCCCAAAATGGGTCATATGGGATTTACAATGGGTTGTAACCACTCAGCCAACTTTGGCTGAGTGTGTGGGGTTTATTAAGCCACTTTAATCACCATTTTTAGTTTGAAAATAAGTTTTTAAGTGCCTTTTGTATTCTGTCAAATTTTCAATAAGCCAAATTAAGCTCAAGGGCTCCAGCTGCTTATGCAGCTTAAGCACATTGTTTTTGTGCTTGTTATTGTTGTTTCTAGCAACTTTAACCAACACCTTGTCCTGTCCTTTTGATATACCAAATATAGCCAAGTGTGTATGTATGCATGATTTTTGAAAGTAGCCATTTTTAAGCCCCATTATCAGCAGTTTTAATTAGGCCCTAAGCTCTCATAGTTTGGAAATAAGCTCATTGTCCACCCCTTTTAATCTGTTTGTGTTTGGTTTTGACTAAAAAGCTCTTATGAGCTTATTGAGTTAAGCTGAATAAGCCCCTAGGCCACTGTTGCATTTCCCCTGGTGCTGAGCACCATAATTCAGCCCCACTTTTCTAGCTTATTGAAAACTAAGCCCTAGGTTCTTATTGCTTTTAAACATAGCTTATAGGTTTACCTCTTAGGATTAGCAGCTTATTTAGGTTAGTAGTATGCTCGTATTTAGTTAGCTTATCATAGGCGTTAAAGTAGGTCTTTTTTGTCTTTCTTTTTAAATGTTTAATATAGCTTAAGTAATTTTCAGCTTATTTTAGGGCTTATTAGATTTCCTTAGCTTATATTTAGGACTCCCCTTAGCCTTATTAACTGTCCCCCTTAGTTGTAGCTTATTTTGCAGCCTTAAATCCCCATAAGAAAGAAAATAAGCCAATAAGCTTATTGAACTTCTGCAGCCACCAAAACCTCAAGTTTCTAGCTTATTTAGTGAGTAAAAAGCATAAGTGCTTTTACAAAAAAGACTCCCCTCAAGCCCCTTAACAACTTTGTTTTTATAGCTTTTTGATAATAAGCTGTTTGGACTTGCTTTGTAATCGGGGTCCAACTCAGGGACTGTTTGTGTAATTTTGTCTTTTATAGTTATAATTGTTAGTCCCCCTTGTCAGTTTGTTGTTTCCCCGTTAGTCCTTGTGTCCTTTCACTGTTAGTCCCTATAGTTAACTTTTGTTAGTTTATTTAATTTAATTAATATAAATTAGGTTTAATTTTAATTAGTTTAATTACTTTTAATTTATTCAGTAAAATTTGGGCATTTTTATATTTTTAGAATTGTTAACTTTTTCTTTATTTAATTTTATTTTTTCAGAATTTTTATAACTTTTATTTTTTGTCTTTTTCTATTTTCTTAGTTTTAATTAGTTATTAATCTTTAAAAATTCATAAAAAATCCAAAAATTAATAAAAAAATATTTTTCTTTTTTATAAAATTTTCTTTTGTCATTTAGTGTCTAGGAAAAATATAAAATTTAGTGTAGGCTTAATTTTTCTTAAATTTCAGTCTTAGACCCGTTTTACCGGGTGCGTTTTACCGTTTCTTTTCGTTTTACATTCAAACGACCTCCGTTTTAGTTCTAGTTTTCTTTATTTTTCAAATTAAGTTAATTAGAATTTAATTTTGATTTTTAATTTAATTTAGCATTTATTTTCTTAATTTTTAGTATTTAGGTTTCCCGATACCTGATTCTGTTCCCCGTATTTTAGTATAGATTTAATTTTAGGATTTCCCTATAACTAATTTTGTTTCCCGTAGTTTTTAAGATCCCCATTTCCTATATCTGTTTCCCGTAGATTAAATTAGGTTTTATTTAATTAATTTTAGTTGTAATTATATCAGTGTTTCCATCATATATTCTCCATCATTCAATTTCTCATCAAACCAGGATTACTTTCAATTGCAGCCTCGTTGGGACATACGACCCGGGAATATCTCTTCCGGAATCTTTTTATCATTGATTCTTTCTTGTGTATTTTATCCTTTTGTGGAATTTGACCTTTTGCCTTGGTCAAGGGCATTCGGTTAGAATCTGTATTAGGGTTGCTATATAAGTGTGTGCTACCAGCGAATCAGTTAGCTAGCTCTTTCATCTCTGCAGGTGCAAGACGATATGGTGCACATGCAACAGGTGCAGCTCCGGGTATTAACTCGATATGAAATTCTACTTAGCGTGTTAGGGGTAATCCTGGAAAATCTTCAGGAAATACTTCCGGAAAGTCTCTGACAATAGGCACATCTTCAATTCACCTCTCTGGGGTTTCAGCTTTCTCTTCCTTCATCATTTAAATCAAGAACACTTGACATCCTTGGACGATGTACTTCTATGTCCTGATGCTCGAGATAACTTCTAATCTTGATTCGCTTTTAACTCCTCTCTTTTCGCCTTGTATGATCAGCATGTCATTTCTGTACAGAACACGAATATACTTCTCATAACACACAACTTCTACGCGATGTTCGGCCATCCAATCCATTTCGACGACGACGTCAAAACTTCCTAGTTCTATAGGGAGTAAGTCGATTTTGAACAGGTGATTTTGCAAGTTAAGAGTACACCCTCTTAAAATAGTGTTTGTGGTTAGTGACTTTCCGTTGGCTAACTCCACATCATAATTAGTATCTAGTGTTGTAGGAGTAACGTCTATATACTTACTGAAAGCATAAGACACAAAACTTCTATTCGCACTCATGTCAAATAGTACTGAAGCATAGACATTATTGATTAGGAATGTACCATTCACCACGTTGTTATCTTTCACTGCTGCTTTAGCCCATAGGTTGTATACTCTGCCAGGTGCCCTACGTCCTCCTTGAGTGCTGGTTGATGCTTGGTTACTTCCTTTAGGGTTCCCTTGATTCTGCCTTTGATTGTTCTGATGGTTTTGTGGGTTGCCTCGAATTTGATTCCCACCGCCTTGATTCCCATTATTTGGACACTTGTTCTTGTAGTGTCCTTTCTCACCACATCTAAAACAAGTGACATCACTTCCCTGTCCTCCTTGGCTTCCTGGTCCTTTTTGGTTTATGGGACGAGGTGGAGCTCGACAGTCTTTGGCCTTATGTCCTGCCTTCCCACGGTTGTAACAAGCAGGAGGGCATGCATCAGTGTGGTGTCATCCACACTTTCCGCAGTGAGGTAACTTGTCAGCATAAGAACCTTGTCCGGTTGTAAACACCCTTGCAGTCTCTGGGTGTTTGTTCGGGTTGAGGTTGCTAGTGTTGTTGGTGTTATTGGGGTTGTGGTTGTAGTGGCTTCCGTTCCATTTCCGCTTATCAACCGAGTTTTCTCCTAACTCTTGAACCACTTGATACATCAAACCTTGAGCCATGTCAATTGCTTCATGCAAGTCTACTGGTTTGGATGATGTTACATTACCCTTGATGCTCAAAGGTAGACCTTCAATGTAACGTTCCAACAACCGGTCGGCATTAGGTACCATTTCAGGGCATAAAAGGATGAGTTCTTGGAAACGTTGATTATAGGCAGTAAGGTTTGTGCCTTTTACTTTTAGGTTCTACAATTCATTTTCTATTTGCTTGATTTCATTTTGAGGACAGTACTTTTGAATGAACATAGCCTTGAAATCACTCAAGGTGTTACCATGAGCGAGTAATCAAGAGTAACAGAACAAGTATTACATTCCACTAGTTAAGTACTATCTAGTAGTGTGCTAGAAGGAAAACTTAACTCTGTCACCTTCTGCACTGTTGATACATCCCAAAATGAGATTCTCTGTTATCTCATGAACCATCGGGTTAAGCACTACAACACTTTAGTACAATAGAAGTTTTCATTAATGACTGCATGGAATTCTTTGTAGTAGCATGCCTTTTTCTGGGAAGTGTTAGATTCCTAGGTTGGTCTCTTTATTGTGTGCTTGCAGCATGAGTCAACAACGGCTGCTGCGAGTGCTTCAGTACTCTTGTGACAATGAGCTGGTTGACATCTGAGTGGTCAATGCCACTATTGATGTCCAAGTTGTTTCAGTTGGTGAACGATTTGACTGGGAGGGTTCGGTGCGACAGGTAGGACGTAATCCAGGTTCCCATTTTCTTTAAGAGGATACCATGGAATGACCAGTTATCGACATGTACTAAAGATTATATGCGGTAGAAGATAGTCAAATTACTACAAGACATTTTGTCTTTTGAAATCAACATGTTATTATTCGCAAAAACGATACTTATTCGATAGAGTAAGGGAATACATGAGTCACTAGCCGTGACAAAAAAACTAGCTTAGTGGTTGTACAAAAACACTGAAATAAAATAGTAGTTGTTACGGTAGATTAACGCTGGACCACTTACTTCGAGTGCCTCCTTCTTTCTGTTGTGCTTCCTCCTTTCGCTTTACTAGCACGATCTCCGCATCCTCACAAGACACTTGTTCTAAGCTAAGTATTAGTTCGTCATAGATAGCGTATACAACAAACTTTTCTCAATCGGGCGCTTCACATTCCCACATGTGTCAGAGGCTTCTAATCCTCCGCAAATAGGCATTTGGGTAACGGTCCATGTCCTCGAGAATGGTATGCAACTATCCTCATACGGTCAAGACTGTCTCAGGAACAGGCATCGAACCCAGACCAGTTTCCGTCTCGTAGGTAGTTAGAGCTTCTTCTCTCTGGGTGGGGTCCGTTTCAGCAATCATCCGCTGGAAAGCAGCCATCAAGAATGGGGATGAAGGTGAGGGTAGTGGAGTAATATGATCAAGTTGATAATCATCAAGGTTAATAGCAGAAATTCTGGCACGTTCAACAAGATTTGGCTCAATGGGTAAAACAGACATACGAGCAGCACGTTTGATAGTTGGGGGAAATGGTGATACGGATGGCAAGATAAGTAATCCGAGAGTAGGATGTCTCCTGTGATACACCTAGGGGAGTGTGTCGGGGAGTCTAGGAGGTATCAGGGTGGTGTTATCGGTGTGTCTCAATTCATTTGAGTTCGACATGTCGCTAAGATAAGAAAATATGAATAAGGGATTTAGGCATTTTTTTTTAAAATACGCAAGTTAGTTTGTTTAATTAATCATGTAACCATATTACTTATAAACATGGTATCTCATATATGTCTATTTAACATGTATCCTGATTTTAATATTTTTATGTTACTCTTTGATTGGTGCTTCCTATGCACCCCATATTGAGTCACCAGCAATGACATACAATAGAAGCATAATAATCATGTTAAGCAAATAAGTAGTTATAGTCTAGTGCCTAGTTCTTTATAACTCAAAGCTCTAATACCAATCTGTCATAGAACAAAATATCAAAGTATAATGGCAACAAAAGGCGTGTGATTCATGAATTTCATGCTTCTAAGCAATACATAAGGGGACTCTTTATGGACGTTAAGAGAGTCGATAACTTGTATTAAGGATTAATAAATAGTTAAAAATTCTGTCGGAAGAATAAAAATTGGTAATACGATTGTTTTTATTAGTTTACAAAAGATCTTTAATCACTGGAAAGACTGCAATGCTAAGACTTCACATAGCATCACTTCCGTTCTAATACTGAATAAAAACATTGCTAAAGTGTCAACATAAAGTTGGTGAGTTCATAGGTTTGGTTTAAGCAGAATTGTTTAATGTTTATGAACCACAAGATTTCATCCACATATGACAATATAACAGATACAAAGTCATATAAATTGCATTATATCATCTAAGCTTTGCCTGAAGCGTTAACATATTACCAACAATAATGAATGCATGCAGGTGTTAACCCAGGACACTCTAATACGACTCAAATGAAACTGTTCTCTTGACTAGGTCAGCCCAAGTTCGAACAGGGACGTTCATCCCGATAGATCTATCACATTATTCACGTTATAAGTAATAACGGTCATGATAAATTGGGCAATAAACAACTTGGGTTAAAATTCGGAACTAGACCATCAGTAATGTATAATTGTACTTGTGTTCAGATGGATAAAATAAGCAATGCTCTTACCTCAAAAACAGTAAAGTAGGGGCTATGGAAACTCACCTTGTCAGTTAATCGTCTGGAATTGATAATGGATTAAGGCACGCCAAATAGCGACTCAAGTAAAAACACCTATAATTACAAAATTTGAGTTACATTCCATGGACTCTATGTACGCAATGAATTTTGCAAATGGGTCATAAAAGGAATTGTCATTTATGAGATAACGTTATAGGTTTTCCAAAATGTTGATTAAATCGTTGGCTCTAGAGATAATACACGACTTTACATAAATAAATGAGTATATATTCAGGAATTGATAATATTATGCGTCGTAACTTATATTTACAAGTTCTTATGATTTATATTTCAGGAAAAATATAGGCATATATATTTTCTTATCACGTCTATTTATTTATAGCGTAGTTGTCAATTAATTTTTATAATTATCAGTTTTATATATCACGGTTCGTTTGACTCGTTTAATTAGTTTATAAAGATTATTTATTTAGAGCTAATACTCTGAAGTTTTAAAATAGCGGATTTTAGTCCCTTTATTTTCTAAATCAAGTAAATTGTATAATTAACCTTTACACCTTCGTGTGATCGCTTTTAATCTCTTGACTTTCCAAAATATTATTATATATAATATGTAACTTTTATGTTTTAAATTTTTACGCTTTAATTCTTATGACTTTTTACGTTTAAGACCCGGATAAGCTTTTAAACTATTTTTAGTGTTAAATAAATTTTATTTGACCGTGTTACGTTTTTATTACCCGTTTAAAACACTCGGTTTCACGTTACACCAATTCTAAGTCATCAATAAATGTTATTAATATACTTTTCTTTATCGATAATAAAATTGGCTCGTTAAAGATTTTGTCAACCCATTTGGGTTCGGCTGAAACGACTCAAGAGCTTGAAAACATGCAAGCTTAAACACTTCTTTACGTCCAACATTTTATAAAGTGAATTACATGCAAGTTGTAGAAAGTAACATATGTATTATTTTTATACACTACAAAGACCCACATGGCCTACACCTTCCTCCTTTTCTATTTTTATGTCGAGCCCCCATCAGTAGAGTTGGTGGCCACTGTTGTGGCTTCGTCTTCCACCCAACGCAGCCCTTAATAATTTATAACTTGGTTTTCTTGTTAATCCCACATGGTTCTATGTTATGAGGTTAGTCAAAAGGTAGTGTTGGGGATAATTTATTGTGTAGAAAGAATAATTAAGAGACTGGTAGTATAAACTAGTTAAGTTGGGTAGTATTATTTGTTCTGCCAAGTTAACTATGTTAAGTGTGGGTTATGTACTTAAAGTTAGTAAGTTAAGTCTGCTGTAATATAGTTAGTACTGTATTGTTTTGTTAGTTGTTTATTTACAGAATTGTTATCTTAGAGACTATATTAGGAAGGATACTGTATTATCCTTTATCACGTTTGTAAGCCTATTAGCGTTTCCTTGGTATATAAAAGAAAACCATATGGCTTAGTGTTTTATGTATATTAACTTAATGAGAAATCAATAGCAATATACGAAGTTAGTTTTACAATTGTTCTTCTTAGTATTTATGTTAAGATTCCGCATTAGCATAAGTATTCATAGTCATTGTCTTTCAACAAGTTAACTTAATTAATTCAAGTTAGTTATTGTCATACAAAGGCTCAACAGATCCAAAACACCTTGGACCTACAAGTGGTATCAGAGCCACTAGAGAGACTTTGAGTAAGAAGAATCACAAGAATAACAAACACTCACTTTTAAGATCAAGAAAAATGTCTCACCCTGCTGATGAATTCTCCCAACACCTTAGTGATGATGATGTATCAAACCATGAAGATGCATCAGACAATGGTGATGCAACCAATAAACCAAAACAACAACAACTCATCTCTACTGCAACCACTATCTCAAATATTAAACTCCTAATTCTGAAGAAGGAGAAGTATGGTATATGGGCCATGAAAATGGAGCATTACCTTAAATATATCAATAATGATGTTTGGAAGGTAATTCAAAATGGAAATTCTAAGAAGAGAATTTCAACTGGAAAATATGGTGTCATTAGAGTACTTACTACCAGTATTCGCTGCCAGAAATTCATGTGTTGAAATGGAGTAAGAAGGTAGAACATCATACTTCTTGGCAATTCCAAGGAACATTGAGAAGATTTCATGGAATGGATGATGATAAAGAGATTTGGGAAGCCATCAGGACTTGGTTTGGAGGTAATGCAAATTCAAAGAAGATGCAGAAAGCTGTTCTAAAACAACAGTTTGAAGCATTTTCTATATCCAGTTCAGAAGGGTTGGAAAAAGGATACGATAGATTCCAACAGCTACTCTCACAGTTAGAAGCTCATGGTGCTGAAGTTTCAAATGAGGATGCCAATCACAAGTTTCTCAGTGCTTTGCCTTCAGCTTGGTCAAATTTGGCAATGACAATGAGAACCAAACCAGAAATTGACACTCTATCCATTGATGACTTATATAATAATCTTAGGGTTTTTGAATAAGAAATCAAAGGTTCATCAAAGAAATTTACTAGTGCTCAAAATGTTGCTTTTGTTTCACAAAGCAGGAGCAACACTAACAAGGTTAAGTCTGGTCTTACTAGCACCTTCAGTACTTGCAATCCTTCTACTTCTTCTTCCAATATTCCAGAAAGAGAAGCTCCTGCTGGTTTTGCTGATGAAGTCATTTACTTACTCTTTGCCAAGCAATTAGAAGATTCGGATTTGCTTCATGAAGACTTAGAATGATATGATGGTGTGACAATGAAGACAATGGTTATTAACTGCTGATAGCAATAGATTGGTTTTCGATGAAGAAATTTTACAAGAATAATAGAGGAGAGGTGTTGTATAGATGGATTGGTAACCTGTTGGTTTTGATAAAAAGAGATGAAAGTAAAGTGTCACAACCATCACACTAGTTACTTTGACTAGAAAATGCACATCAAAATTGGACCAATGATGGCAAGAGAAGACGGCCTTTGATTTATCAAGATCAAGAGCTGGGAAGCAAGACAGTATTGATCAGTTTTGCTGACTATGGAGAATGTGTTGTCAATTGGGGAGATCATACTGTAAGAAGAATGAAGACAAATCATGGCAATCATGGCAATCACGCTCAAACTCTGAGGTATTCTTTTGTGTTCTAAAACATGCAATGATTACATTTAATAAACTTAAGGTAATGGGTGATGGAACTTACGAATCAGTTAGATGAAAAAGAAGCAAAATTACTTTCCTATAGTCAGCCTATTATGAAATAGAAAGTTCAAATTGTTACTTTTCAAAGCAAAGTTCTCCATATTGAATAGCTTACATTTAGGCTAATGCCAATATATGAAAAAGATGAAAAGCTTAATAAAATATAGGAGAATTAGAATGAAATCCATTAAAAGAAAAGGAACAATTGCAAAATTAGTTAGACTCATGGGAAAGATATCATCTAAATACCTTTGGAGAGTAGTTAATTTCTGGTATGAGTTCAAGTTGCAAATTGGCTCTAGGATAATGAGATAACATCAAACATGAGGTTTTAGAAGCTATGAGAGAAAATGAAATCGTACTGGTCTTAATAGTACTGAAGAGATTTCATTGAAAAACATGTGCTTTACAATAGATTTTTCAAAACTGAATAAACTTGAAAAGGTGTACCCCCCAACAGCCCTTAAATGAAGACTATACACCTAAACAACAAAGGAAATTTGATGAATTTCTTGTTGTTTATCCGGGGACTATACTCCTAAACCTCAAGAGGAAATTGATGATTCTTTGTATGTATATGGTAAAAAGGGACCCCAAGAGCCTGAACCCAGTGTATCAGATGATAGATCCAGTGAATATTCTACCTGTCAATCTAATAACAGTGAAGGATCTATTGGAACTTCCTCTGAATATTCTTTTGATCCTGAATCAGAGAATTCAAGTGTACCTCAAGAAGTGTATGTGTCTAAACCTGTTACAACAAATGAAAAAGGTGTGTCTGCCCCAAAATCAATAGAAGTTGAACCTAGTTGTGTCACATACATAAAATCTCCTAGGCAACCAATCAAAGATCAAGAAACACCCAAAGTTAAACGAAAGAATTGGAATGGTATAAAGGAAAGAGAACTAGGGGAAGGTTACTCTTTCATAAAGAAGAAATGTTTTGTTTGTGGCAGTCTAAGCCATTTAATCAAAGATTGTGATTACTATAAAAAGAAAATGGCAAGAGAGATTGAACTTAAAAAACAAAGGGTTGTTAATACTGGCAATGGGGTGGCAAGACCAGTATGGACTAATGCTGACATAATTAATCATGCTAATCAATTTGCTCCTAGACCAGTACAACTTAATGCTGGTAGGCCAAACATTAATTCTGTTAGGCTAAATATTAATACTGGTAGGACAAATATTAATTCTGTTAGGCCTAGAGTTAATACTGTTAATTCTAATGTTAATACTGTTAGATCTAAACAGCAAGTACCTACTAAGATCTCAAACAGCTTTAGTCCTAAAAGACCACAGGTGAATCAATTTAGTCAAAAAAGGCATTTTTCTAACTCTTATTCACCTGTGAGAAGACCCTTTGCAAGAAATACAGCACATATGTCTAATTCTTATGCTGTAAAGGGAAATTGGGGATCTGTTGTTAAGACCTCAGCAGGTTATAATTGGAGAACCTCTAAACTATACTCCAATTGTAATAGTGGACCACCTTTTATTAGAACTGTGAATGCTAAAGGTCCACAAGGCAGACCCAAGCCTGTAAAGGCCTGGGTCCCTAAGAGAAACTAATTTCTCTTTTTCATGTGCAGGATCATCCACT
>BQNB010143375.1:0-16999 GCA_026074375.1 Tanacetum coccineum | reverse complement strand
TCAAAGAAATGAATCTATAAAAGACTTATGCTAGAAACACCAAAGCCGAACACCTCACGAAAAGGGGATCAAAATTCACTCAACTCTCAACTAGTCTAAGTGTTCATTTTTAAGGGTGATCGCTCAACTGCACAGTCATAGCATGTATTCTATCATAAGCTTAGGAAGTACACAGATCTGCACCAGTTAGAGTTAGGGTCTAAACAATTCTTAAAGGCAACATAGGTGACATAACACAGGTTTATTGGGTGATATAAGGGTTCGGATAGACATGGGATACATATTTAATAGGTGTTAAGATAGAAACACAAAACAAATAGTCTTATATAATCTAAGGTATCCATAACCGGATACTGTCCATCCATAGTCCAAGTCTTCGAGTGCGAAAATATGATCATTTCATCAATATAGGTTAGCTAATAATGAGATCTTGCGGAGCATGCTAACCCATTCATCACTAGGTGGCTTATAGTTGCACCACCTTTATACTTCGGATGGCTTATAGTTGCACCACCTTTATACTTCGGATGGCTTATAGTTGCACCATCCCCAAAATCACTAGGTGGCTTATAGTTGCACCGTGTTTTTACTTAGTTGGTTTTATAACACGTAACCAACATCAGGAGTTATATCACTAGGTGGCTTATAGTTGCACCACCTTTTCTCTTTTTTTTTTTTACAATACTCCTGTATACAACGTATCACATATCCCCTCACTTGAGATAAACAATATCAAAAGTGATAATACCGAGGGGTCTTCCATGATCAAGATAATATATCATCAAAGTAAGTGTCAATCTTCAAACCATTTTCCTGAACCATGGACTAAGGTAGCCAGAAATTTCAACGCAAAGATAAACATAGACTACAGGGTTGGCTAAGGCGAAATGGTGTAACGAAACATATAATAATAGGTGAAAATATAGATTGGCTTAACAAAAGTGATCTAGGAGTGTCTTGCACTAATGATGAGTGCAACAAAAGGGTTTTTAACACGGGAGGTCGACAAGTCAATAAACACATACATAATGTCTATTTGGGTAAATTCTTAAATGTTGCCTTCTCGAACCATTAATTCCTGCTAATCAATTAGGTATCGAAATGATGCACAGGCCAAGTTCTAAAGTCTACAATACTACCGGCACACTCAATATTTTGGTGAATTTTTGTAATATGGATGAAAATTAAATATCAGGCTTAAACCTCACCAAGTAATAATAAAGGGTAAATGTGCATTCGACAAAGATTGATTCTAGTTTAGTTAAGAAAAACATGTCAACAAATTTAAAATTGGCACCATTTTTCAAATAAAACTAGAAAATCAAAGGCAAATATTAGTCAAGTGATAATTCTACTCCCATCCCCTACTTGATTCGTATAATGTCCCGATTTTACATTAAGGAAATGAAATAAATAGGAAGAGTAGAATTAGAACAAGAAACTCCCTTGAGATTTGCTTCTGAACATATGAAATGTAATATGCCGGTGGAGAAATTCAAAAAATTTCCATCTTAAGCAAGCTCATTTTCCCCTGTGATCACTAAAACAAACTAACAGCATAAAATCAATACAATGATAAATATACAAGAAATACAAACCTAACTCACTTTCCTAGGAATCACGGTTGCATTTAGCATATGCAACAATCCTTTTAAACCACTTGGTAGCCCAAGTGGACGAGTGAAGTATCGTGAGGGTTTCCAGAGAACATACCCACAAAGTTCATTTGGATATATAAGGTTTAACAATGCGTTAAGATCTCCACACTCAAAACAAGTTGGTCTTGGTCTTTCATTAGTAGCTCTACTCGTGCAGTATCGGGAAAAGTGACCTACTTGGTTACATCGACCACACACAGGGCAGTTACCAGAATGATGGAAGTTGTATTTTGCACACTTCGGATGTTGACCAGCATACTAACGTTGCCCTTGACCTTGCTCCAGAGAAGTCAGAGCAAAGTTCTTTTCAGTTCTTTGTCTTTTGTTCCTATCATCCCTTCCTCGATTCTTGTTCTGATCATTCGAACTCTTCTTGTTTCCAGCATTTTCTTGTTTCTTAAAAATCCCATCCTTAATACCATCAGTGGTCAAACAGTTGGCCATACTAACAGTACTCTGAATAGTAGTAGGTTTGGATGAAGTGACATGTGCTTTGATCTCGGGAGCCAGACCCCGAATGTAGCGATTGACACGCTGGTTCTCTAGGGTAACCATGTGTGGCACCAACCTTGCCAACTCATGAAATCTAGCCGTATACCAGTCAATATTTGACCCAACCATCTTATGATTTTAGAATTCTGTTTCAAGCTTTTGAATTTCATCATCAGGACAATATTCCTCCACCAGCAGCTTTTTAAAATCTTCCCAAGGTTGGGCTATAGCAGCTGCCCGTCCTTGAGTTTGAACAAGGGTATTCCAGTATGTTAAAGCGCGGCCTTGCAACATACTAGACGCGAATTCGACTTGGCTCTCTACGGGGCACTTAGTGATATGGAACACAGACTCAATGCTTTCAAACAGGTTAGTAAATCAACTGCGCCTTATGTGTCGAAGAATTCATTGGCACCAGAAGCCTTGAATGTCTTGATACTGCAGCTGTGGGTGACCTCTGTTTGATTTGTTTGGTTTCCTCTGAGGGCTTGAACAAGTTGAGTTAGCAGATTTGGCAATGCGGTGTTAAGTTGTCGAGTCACTTCATCTGTTGTTTCGTTGGGAGGGTTGGTGTTGTTGGCAGCGTTGCTACGTGTGCTTCTTCCCGCCATACTTCTACAAATTAACATAAAAATTTCACTTTATTAGAAACTTGACAAACCGTACCTTCAAACAGTTTATACATATTCACAGAAATATAGTTAAAGAATAAACATGTTTAGAAATTTTCAACTCGGTTAAGGTTGAATATAGCACTTTTAAACAAATTGTTTAAATGAATAATCAAACATAGATATATGTACTATACCAATTTATCTCAATCATGTTTAATATTTAACCAAAATTTAGTGGTATACATATTTAGGTGACAAGCAAGTTTTATATAAGGAATATCTATATTTTATCTCACAAATTAATAATATTTAATAAATATGGTTTCAAATTTTCTAAAATATATATTAAATTGGTTTCCAAGAAAATAGATCAATAGATAATTGTTTAGTTAAGCATTTTAAAAGTTTATCGTTTTGTTCGTTATATAAAAATTAAATAACCAGATAACATTTTACAAAAATCTTTCCAAAAGATAATGATAATAATATCAATCAAAATTTGACACTTGATCTACACAACCGATCCAAATGGTTTATTATAACATAATAAAGAGGAATTTCACAATCAGTAATCTAAAAGAGCATAAAATTAACCGTACAGGTAGGCTACACTAATACACCCTCATTGGTGTATCTGCCAACAACTAAACCAGAAAGAAATTTGGTAGGGTAAGGACAAAACACCGTGCATTTATACTTTTAGCCCTAAATTTTATATGGTCGCGTTGCATCCACGTTGTTTGAGTATCCATATCGAATCATCCAAGCCTCGCCCATCCTCGAGTGAATTCTTCAAAGGTCTTAAGCTAAATAGCAACTTGAAGCCTAACTTCACAACTCATCAAAAAAGAATTGTCATGAAATCAAGGTAGAAGTTGGAAAAAGGCCTAATGTTTTTGAAAAATTGACTCAACTTTGGGGTCGCTTAGAAACAAAATCTTGATTCACTGAACACAGAGTTTGCGAACAAGCAAGGAATGCTTGTTTTGTAGCCAAAACAATTCACTTAATAGTATGATGAAATAAGATAGAGATGTGACCAAAATATAGGTCGACGTAGCTCTAATAGTGAAAGAACGAACGTCTCTACATGTCGTGCATATATAGTTCACCTGCCGCTCACCTCGAGCTCTGACTCGGAATCTATCAACGAGTCCTCCTCAAGGTCTTATGCAGTGAAGGTTACGAAAAGTAGTTAAGTGTACGTCGTAACTTACTCGCGGAGTCATTAACGCGCGAAGACGATTTATGGAACATCTTGTGATTGTAACGGTGTCCGCAATAACAATATGCTTAAGAACTGTGTGACAACTATAATGACAGTAACCTACATGAAAGCAAACTCAGAACATAAATGGATCAATAAAAATAGGCATGATGTACTAAACTCAAGTAGTGGACATCTAAAAATATATAGTGTACGATGCACATAACTCCTAGTATGCTTTTCAGTGACCAAAGTGGAAAGTTGGATTTTAAACTTGTTTAAAATAATGAATATACCCAGTGTTGCATGATACTCCCTAAATTATACATAGTTGATCAAGTTATGTCTAATTGAGGTCTAATGATGCAACCACTCGGACTAGTCGACTCGTTTCATGTTCGATGTTTTTAGAAGAAGAAAATCATTTTGGTTATAGTTCGGATTTTTATTTTGGAAAAACCAGCGTTCTTTACAACCTTAGGCTCTGATTACCAATTTGTCACATCCCGCCAAAGCGGAAACACGAGGTGCGACGTATTAATAAACATCACACAAGATGATAGATAAAAACACCATACATGTTAAATAAAAGTAAAGCTGGCCGAATTACAACAACTTCAAGAAACAAGTTTGAAAATACAAAAGACAACATAAATTGTTTTCCATTCGAACATGAATATTTTCCAAAAGACATGATTCTTGTAAATAAGTGGACATATTGACAAGGATTGAAATGCAAGCACTAAGTATCCATTTTAGGAACGTTACCTGAAAAGCATGATAAAAATGGTCAACTATCAAAATAGTTGGTGAGCTCACAGAATTATGTACACAAAATATAGCTTAAAAAATGAGTAGATGTCCAAACATAGTTCCCAATTCAATATCAAGTTGCCAAATCAAGCTATGAATTCCAAACTAATTCAAATTTTCAAAGACAATTCTCGTTACTCAAAGTAACGTAATATAAATCAATGTATATGTATGCTATAGTGTTTATGAAAGGCACTACTTAAACGCATTAAGCCTTCCGGTTCCAAGTTCCATTCACCTAGTGTAGCAACCCTACACTAAAATAAGTTGCAAGTTCGACAAGTGTCGCAACACAAGTCTTATGTCCTAGTACTATGCACCCCGTTTATGATGAGAGTGAGGAGGGGCTAATCTCCTAATAACGCTATCCATATGTACTAATGTCTCAATCCCATTGAGGAGGATATAATGAGCTAAAAGTAGTGGCGGGTTCCAAGCATACAACAACATACATATCAAGTTCAAGTTTAAGTTTAAGTTCAAGTTCAACACGTTTTCCAAGTTCAGATCAAGTTCAAGTATGCTCGAAAGTTTAAAAAAACAAAGAAGTATGAGCATAGTAATTTAATAGAAACATCATGCTTTCCACCCCAAAATCATAAAAACGGTAAAAGAGGGGCTGTGAGAAACTTACCTTAAAAGTTAGAATGATAATAAGACTTCTCGGCAAACCACACTAAGTAGGCAACCCATACGAATACGCAACCTTCTACTCGTAACCTATGACAAGTAAATATACCTAATTATATCCTATACGATATGTTTGGATAATATTAAGGTTCATTTGTTAAGTTTTGTGTTCACAATTGAATCCAAAGTTACTTTTATCCAAAGGCACAATTTCTACTAATTTATCCCGAATTTCCAGTTACTTTAAGTATTTATTTGACCAAGTTAAAAAAAGTTTCTAGCCAAGCTACTGCTCCAGGTCAAAATTCCATATTTTAGGTGTGTCAACGAATTTTCACAAGATTTATCAAGGACTTATACCCGACCATTTATACCCGACTCTAAAATGGAAAAATCTGGACATATAAAAGTATTTTAATGATCAGAGGGTCTAAATCAAGGTTATATGAGTTAGGCCAATGAGAGACTCTAAATAACCCTTACAAGTGTCACCCCTATTAGTTTCAAAGATAGATTCATCCTGGTTTATGATTTATGGTCATTTTAGTATAAGGGTTGAAAAGAGGTTTTCGGGCAGATTTGAAACCTTTCACCATTTTGCAACTTTTACTAACCAAACGACCTCATATTTTTACAAAGCTTATATTTATGGAAACTAGACTCAAAGTACTTGATTTTATGCTCTGGAATCATGTCAAAACATTTATTTATCATCAACTTATGCTCAAATCAATATGACACAAAATAGAGTAGAGGGCTGATTAAAAATTCGTTTTGACTAAACAAGTCAAACCACTAACCCATCATGCAAAAATGACCCAACCAACTCCCACAATCATATAATACATGTCTTAACATCATTTTAATCCAAAAATCTCAGCGGGTTCATGGATTAAAAGGGCTCTCTTACACAAAACTTACAAGAAGTGTCATATCTTTTTGAAAATCAAGACTTTAGGTCATTCTTCTTATATAGATCTTGTATCAAAACTAAGAACCAACAAACCAAAGTTTTTGTACATTATTATCACTCATTTAAGAGTGTTTAACCAAGAAAATAATTTATTTATAAAGATATTACAAATGAATGCATAAACATGCAAGAAAAATCAAGAAAACCTCATTTTTTTAGAGTTTGGGTACAAGAGACATACAAGTCTACCATGATTTTTACCTTTGATCTTGCTTGAAAATGATGGTGTTATGGTGATGTCTTGGTGTTGCTGAACTAAAGGGACAAGGAAGGAGAATATGAGAGATTTTTGAAGATCTAGATTTGCATGAAGAGAGAATGAGGTGTAGGGTGAGAAGAAAGTTGAGGACAAGTGTTGGAGATGTGAACAAGTGTAAAAAAGAGTATATATGGGTATGTTATATGGTATGAATGACTAAAAACAATGAGGGGTAATGGTTTTGTGATTTTTCTATTAAATATTAGATAAGTGTATGCATTGTTTAAATGGCTTAAGTTAAAAGGTATAAATTGTGGGTATTTTGGGTATTTGGTAAATACGTAAAAAGTCGTAAAAAACGTAAATTTTAAGATAGTTTGTGATTTTGTTAAATTATGTTTTCCCATGTGTTTTGACATTGTTATAATGTTATTTGAGCATATCGTTGATCGTTAGGACCGTTAACTAGGATCGTTAGGTCAAACATGCGTTCGTATAATTAGGGTTCCTAATAAAAAAAGTTAAGCGTTAAAAATAATAGGACCACATAAAAGTGACTCCAAAAATAATCAAAAGAGTAAATTTTCATATGTTTGCTTTCGGTTATGGACCTTAAATTTTTTACGAATGTTACAGTATTGACCCGGTTTATGCCTAAGTGTACGAAGGACTTCTTTCTTTTCACCCTTTATCCTTACATTTCTTTTTCATTCTTCAACCCCTTCAATGCTTACCAAGACTTCATCAGTAACACCTTATTGGGTTTGTTCCAGTGTTAGCTCTGTCTTAGTCTGCATTATCCCGTTTATCACTTTTACTCCTTTTGTATCATACCTAAGGCCTTCTATTCTATCTAATAGAATGTCCCTGGGTAGATCTCTCCGGTTCTGACTGGATCATGGGAACAAATACTTATTCTTAACCACCTTATAACTCCGATAAAAGTAAGTACATGGTCGGTCTTTGGGTATTGTTCTCATTTCCTTAAAACCATTTGAAAAACTCAGTCAAGGTACTTGTGATATATATATCAAAACATATGTACCTTGATAGTTTTAATTTTCAAAATTGCTCACCCTGCATATGTGCATCGATATTCGAAAGTGTTTTGCACATATGAGGAAGACGCTGCACTAGTGTCATTTAAGATCACATATGTTAGCCATATATTTTAATCACATTTTCTCCCCTTATCAAAAATGTCAAATCCCTTGATATTTTGGATATATAATTTATTCAAATATGTTTGAAAACTATTTGGGGAGAAAAATGTTCTGATTATTAGCAAGCTTTATTTGGAACATTTTTTATGCTCCTCCTTAATTAATGAGGATATTATATAGTGTTGAGTACATTAATTTGAAAGATTTTAAATTTATTAAAAAACTCTTGAAAATTCGTACTCACATGCTATATAAGCCTATTTTATGTTCTACACTACGTATGTAACACCCCTAAAATGGATCACAACTGAATATTGGTCTGGGGATGGTACATCATAGATCAATAACACAAGATAATATAAGAACGACCAAAAAGTCGTTTAAAACTGATACATTGGATTTAGCAAAGTGTTTGATACAAAAGCCCGAAGCTTTACTTGTTCAAAATACAAAATACAAGATTCTAGTTCATAACAATTTATCCCAAAATGTAATGCAACCAAATCTTTAGCATGTGACATCCAAAATATATAAGCACCAATGTATCCCTTGCACCTCGTGCCTTATTGACCTCCTGAAAAACATTGCTTTAAAACGTCAACATATTGTTGAGTGAATTCATAGGTTTGTAAATGTATAATGTAGGACCGCAAGATTTCCCCATGATAATGCAACAGATGCAAACATCATAAAATGTAATTACGTTTTCCTAAGCTCATGACACTGAAGCTCGACATGTATGAAATGAAATATAAATTGCCAACATTGCCCGTGATGATGTTCTAACCCGCAACATCCTATGTCCGACATGGTATACGTTTGTTTGTCCAGTGATAGCTAATCACCCGAACGGGGATGTCAATCCCAAATAGATCTATTTATAATATTCGCGCTCACAACAGTAACTAACAGTTCATGATTATGGGCTCAGATGGGTTATCGCTACTTAGGCAAACACGTAATCAAGTAAAGTGTACACTTGCATCTAATTTGTAAAACATGCATATGTTTCTCACCTCAAAACTTGTAAATCATTATAAATGTAAAACGTGAGGCTATGAACTCACCTTGTGTTAACGAATATCAAGTATATCACAGAAAATGAGTCAGATAAACGTCGAATGCAACCTAATTAATTATAGGCCGTATACGTACTAAGCACTTTGAATAACTACTACCATATATAATTATATATAGCTATATCACCATCTAATTGTGTTTGTGAAATCGTATTTATAAAGTTAAAACGTTTATAAATATTTCATTAGTAAAAACGACGTAACTTTATTATTTTAAGCCCGTTTCTTACGTTTCTTATGTCCACGCTCTCGTATTAAAATGAAGTATCAAAATATTACATTTTCAATATTTGAGTCCCCTAGTGAACAGTACTTTTTACTGTTCATATACTTTTATAAAATTATTTTTAAAAATTTAATCGTCGTAAACTCGTAAATGTCGTATTTTACTCGTTTGAACTCCGTTTTTAGTGATTCTTTCAAGCACGTCTTTGTAATTAAAATTTTTATCAAATTAATGATGTTTTCAAAATGTTCATGTCTGAGATGAACAGTATCTTTTATAAAATTAGTTTTATAAAAGTATTTATTGTCGTAAACTCGCGTAATTCATAACTCCTTCGTTATTAATCATAAAATTATGATTATTATTGTTTTGAAATCCTAAAATTATGTACTAACTGATAAAATATGTTTACATTTTCATTAGATGTGTATAGTAATTGGTTTTTATAAAATTTCTTTTATAAACGCGTTTAATTAACGTATAACTTAAAATTAGCGTATCTCCTTCGTTATAAATCGGTTTTTCGAGTTCTCTACATGCCCACGATCCTTGTGACATGCAGTATTTTATAAAATCATAAAATATATATGTTAAGTTCGAATTCCAAACTGCCCACTTTGTCCATTTTGTTAAAATATGTTTAAAAGTTGTTTTTATAACTTTTTTGTTTAACCACTTTGTTACAAGTCCTTTACAACCTTCAATATCACATATCTTACATCCTTAGGGTCTCTAGTCCATGATTAGTCCATATATTGTCCAAGAATCACAAGAATATCAAGTTTACATACTCATTTGTTCATGAACATTTATAAGTAGCTTTTTATACTTTTACTTATATATGCTTTATATAACTTATCCAACACTCATATAGTGTATATACTTGCTTTATAACATGATCCATAACATCCATATATCATATGACAAAGTTTACCAAAACCATAAACAAGAATAAAAAAACCATTTTATATCTCATTATGTTCCTTAGATGGTGATTAACTACACAAACATTATATATGCATAAAATCATGAAAGTAAAGAGATTAAGAGTTTTAGGTAACCTTAATATGAAGTAAGATGATAAAAAATATGATCTAAACCCTTTTTTAGCAAACAAACCCTAGCTTTTAACACTTGAAAACCCTAATTTCACCAAAATCCTAATCTTGAACCTTCTTGCTTTAAATCTTGTAAACCTTAAATAAAACCTTCTAAACACCTTAGGTTATCTTAGATATGATGTAGGAACACTTGGAAATGTGGTAAATAAAATTTGTATGGATAGTTTATGTTGGGAGTTTTGGGTCGTGGGCTTTGAGAGAGACAAAGAGAGTGTTTGTTTTGATTTCACTTAAGCAAATGTATGTTGTATGTTTTTATATCTAGGTAAGGCATTATATACCATATTGACTAGTCAAGGAACATCTAGAGGATTTCTAGGAAGACTTTGGTCATTCACTATTAGAGTTTGTATGAAAATATCTAGTGGTTCCCTAAATAAGAGATCATCCCATGAATTCTAGGAAGTGTGATTGAATTTAGATATTATCTTTGTATCCTATCTCTTGTATTCGGCCATATAGAGGTATAAGTGATGATATTTTATAAATTTTGAGTATTGGGTACAATTGTGGGTATTTGTTGAAGCGTAGAAAAGTTTTGGTGGTTCTGGGAATGCCTAAACGTATTTTATTGCGAAACGTAATCACTTTACGTAACCAATAAAAATAAAATGAACAAAGTTAATAATTATACTCAAAATAATTACTTAACACTTGCTTGATGTAAACATTTAATTGTTTGATGCCCGTTTACATTGAATGATAATTTTTAGCTTACGCGATTTAACTTAACGATTACGATTTAAAAGCAAACGCGTACAATACTAAAAATAAATAGTAAATTTATTGACGTCGTAAATGACCCTAAAACATGGGGTGTTATAACAGCGGAAGCTCATGCAAAGTAATATATGAACACTGCTTCCTAAAGTTGAAACCGTTAATCAGATCTCTTCGAGTGGACTCTAATACTCCCCTCGTGGGCTTTTCAGGAGAAGAGTCATGGCCGTTAGGAGAAGTACCGTTAGAAGTCACAATCGGAGAAGGTCCCCTCACGATCATGAAGACACTTACATTCGTAATCATAAGGTCAGATTCACCGCATAACCTACCACTAGGGAGAACAGCTATGCGAGAAATGGGGATAATGGTATCCACAGTACATGGAGCTATAAAATTTCACACGCCTAATGGCATTGGTACCATCTTCTCAGAACATAACTAACATAGGTTAATGGAAGAAGAAAGAAATTCAACCAATAACGGTCAAGGTGATGCAAAAGACATCCTCAGTTGCATAGACACAGAAGAAAAGATAGTGATAGATGACGAATACCCGGAACAGAAAGTCACCATAGGGAGACAATTACCAACAAGGATAAAAATGCGGCTGTGAGATCTCCTAAGAGCGCACACAAATGTTTTCGCATGGACTACAACCCACATAACAGGAGTGCCAAGAACATTAATTATCGGAGAAGAAACCTTCAGCACCGAACATCAGCTGAATGTGTTCAATCACACAGAACCGGTAAAACAAAAGAAGAGAATCCTAGCCCCAGAAAGAAACAAAGCTGTCCGTACTCGAGTAGAAGAGTTGGTGGAAGCAGAAGTTCTGCGAGAAGTTAAGTATCAGACGTGGGTATCAAACCCAATCATTGTGAAAAAAGATGATGGGAAGTGGAAGTTGCGCATAGATTTTACAAACATAAATAAAGCATGCATCAGAGAACCCCATCCTTTACTCGCAGCTGAATTGGGGGCGGAAAACCTCCACAAATACCGACTGAAGTGTTTCCTAGACGCCTACAAAGGATACCATCAAATTCCTATGGCAGAGAATGACGAATAAAAAACAGCATTCTTCACAAGAGAATGAGCTTTTTTTGCTACAGAAGGCTACCCTTCAGTTTAAAAAATGTAGGGGCCACTTATCAAAGACTCATAGACAAAGTCTTCGGTAGTCAGATAGGAAGGAATATGGAGGTTAATGCCGATGACATGGTAATAAAAAGTAACTCCGAAGAAGAGATGTTAGCCGACATTAAAGAAACCCTTGGAAGACTGCGGGTGATTAACCTAAAGCTCAACCCAAGAAAATGCTCCTTCGGAGTAGAAGAAGGAATATATTTTGGTCATCTGATTACGAAGCAAGGCATAAGGGCAAACCCCTCCATGGTAAAGGCCATATCAGCCCTACAACCCCTCAAAATGGTCAGTGAAATACAAAGCTTTAGCAAAAAGTTGGCAGCCCTAAACAGATTCCTCTCGAAAAGCACAGAGAAGGCCTTCCCTTTCATAAAAACCCTAAAAAGTTGCACGAGTGGAAAGATGCTTCAGTGGACAACAGAAGCAAATGAATCATTCCAAAGAATGAAAGAATGCTTAGATTCACTGCCAACAATGGTTATACTAACCAAAGGTGAGACATTAATAGTGTACCTCGCAGCCTTAAAAAGGAACGTAAGTGTAGTATTAATGGCAGAAAGGGGGAAGAAACAGTCTCCCGTATGTTTTGTAAGTCGGACAATACACGAAGCAGAATAAAAGTACCCGAAGTTAGAAAAGCTCATACTTTCCCTCGTGTACGCCGCAAAAAGCTTCGAAGATCTTTCCAAGTGCACCCAATACAAGTTCTTAGTGACATGTCGATAAAGCAAGTCCTGGCAAAACTAGAAAAATCAGGGCGCGTAGCTAAATAAGGCATTGAATTAGGAGAACATGAAATAGAATTCAAGGGCAGGAACTCAATTAAAGGGCAGAGACTAGTCGACTTCCTCGTAGAAACATCACCTACGGAAAGGGAAGAGGAGAAGAACGGAGAGCCCAAAAGAAAAGAACCAGAACCAGAGAATACATGGAAACTATTCACCGATAGGGCCTCAAGCTCCGATAACTCAGGAGCTGATGTTAGTAAACCCGGAGGGAAAAGAATATACGTACGCATTAAGGTTTGAATTCGAAACCACCAACAACGAGGTGGAATACGAAGCACTCATAGTAGGGCTGCGCATAGCTAAAGAGATGCAAATACAAGAATTAGCAATTTTTGTAGACTCTCAGCTAGTAGCAAATCGAGTTAAAGGACTTTTTGAAGCCAGAAAACAAACCATCAAGCAGTATCTAGAAAAAACAATGGGCCTCCTGTCAAGCTTTCCCAGCTACTCAATTGAGCACATTAAAAGAGAACATAACAAGAAAGAAGACGCCCTCAGCAAGCTAGCATCAATAAAATTCTTAAAGCTTTTGATTCGTGGTATAGTACACACTTATATAGCAACCCTAATACAGATCCTGACCGAATGCCCTTGACCAAGGAAAAAGGTCAAATTCCACAAAAGGATAAATGGTACCCATCCAGAGAAATTACTTGAAGAAGAAAATCCAACCAAAAGATCCCAAAAGGCAAGGAAACTGCGCATCAAATATATGCTATACAGGATGATCGAAGAGAGGCTATATCGAAGGTCGTACATGTCACCATGGTTGAGGTGCGTAGGAACAATGCAGGCCAAGAGCATCATAAAGGAAGTGCATGAAGGGTCTTGTGGAATGCACACGGGCCCTAGAACAGTTGTATCAAAAATAACAAGACTGTGGTATTACTAGCCATCTATGCACAAAGATGCAAAAGAGTTAATCCACAAGTGTGAAGCGTGCCAAATCTACTCCTCGATACCTAGAAAACCAAAACAAGAAATGACATCGATCACGTTAGCTTGGCCTTTCTCACAATGAGGAATTGATATTGTAGGTGTCCCCTACCAACAACACCGGGGGGTGCAAGGTTCTTGGTGGTAGCCATAGACTACTTCACAAAATGGGTCGAAGCAAAACCATTAATATCTACGACAAGCAGACATATGGAAAAATTCGTATGGGAACATATAGTGTGCAGATTTGGAAGGCCTCAGATAATGGGAAACAATTCACAGAAGGCATGTTACCTGTATTCTGAAGAAACTCAGAACTCTCCAAGCATTCACGTCTGTCTATCACCCTCAGGCAAATGGGCAGGTAAAAGTGACGAACAGAGAAATCGTCAAAGGCATGGAACGAATACTAGGAATGGCACACCAGGCCTGGGTGGATGAATTATCGCAAGTCCTATGGGCGCATAGAACCACACCTAAGTCTAGTAATAAGGAAACCCCTTTTAGCCTGGTCTACGGATCAGAAGCTGTCATCCCTATAGAAATAAGCATGGAAACAAAATGAGTCCAAGACTTCGATTCTAAGGAAAATGAAAAAAGACGCTGAGAAGACCTGGACGTTCTCGAAGAAAGAAGCGATAAAGGAAGCATACTACAAACAAAAATTGGAAGGCTATTACAACAAAAATGTTAAGCCATCCACATTCAAGCCAGGAACATATGTGCTTCGATTAAACAGTGCCAACAAGGCAGAATATCAAACAAAAATGGGATCAACATGGGAAGGACCTTACAGAGTAAGAAAATCCTACAAAGACTGAGCCTATAAACTAGAAACGCTATCTGGCGAAGCAATTCACTAGTATAAAAAGTGGATTTGGCCACACCAAAAAAGTGTGACGATATATATATATAGTCACACGTACGTTTTTGAATGTGTGTGACAAAAGGTTGAGCGATCGTAGGGTGTTTATGGTCACATTTTTTAGTTAGTGTCCGTATCCATTAAAAAATAGTGACCAAAAGTGTTAATAAGTGTGTCCGTAAACACTATACAAGCACACAAAGCATTATTTTTGTATATTTAGTCACATACAATTAAGCATAAAGTGGCCAAAAGTGTTAATAAGTGTGACCATATGCTGTTTAAAGTGAAGAAATGTGTATTTTGTGTGACTATTAATCATCCAATGGCCACATGAATTTTATGTTTGTGTGGCCTTTTGTAATATTTAGTCACACAAAGCATATTTGTTTTGGGTATTTAGTCACATACAATTAAGCATAAAGTGGCCAAAAGTGTTAATAAGTGTGACCATATGCTGTTAAAAGTGAAGAAATGTGTATTTTGTGTGACTATTGTTCATCCAATGGCCACATGAACTTTATGTTTGTGTGGCCTTTTGTAATATTTAGTCACACAAAGCATGTTTGTTTTGGGTATTTAGTCACATAGAATTAAGCATAAAGTGACAAAAAGTATTAATAAGTGGGACCATATGCTGTTTAAAGGGAAGAAATGTGTATTTTGTGTGACTATTGATCATCCAATGGCCACATGAATTTTATGTTTGTGTGGCCTTTTCTAATATTTATTTACACAAATCATGTTTTTTTGGGTATTTAATCACATACAATTAAACAAAAAGTGGCCAAAAGTGTTAATTAGTGTGACCATATGCTGTTTAACGTGAAGAAATATGTATTTTGTGTGACTAATGTTCATCCAATGGCCATATGAATTTTATGTTTGTGTGGCCTTTTTTAATATTTAGTCACACAAATCACCTTTGTTTTGGGTATTTAGTCACATACAATTAAGCATAAAGTGGCCAAAAGTGTTAATAAATGTGACCATATGCTGTTTAAAGTTTAGAAATGTGTATTTTGTGTGACTAATGTTCATCCAATGGCCACATGAATTTTATGTTTGTGTGGCCTTTTGTAATATTTAGTCACACAAAGCATGTTTGTTTTGGGTATTTAGTCACATACAATTAAGCATAAAGTGGCCAAAAGTGTTAATAAGTGTGACCATATGCTGTTAAAAGTGAAGAAATGTGTATTTTGTGTGACTATTGTTCATCCAATGGCCACATGAACTTTATGTTTGTGTGGCCTTTTGTAATATTTAGTCACACAAAGCATGTTTGTTTTGGGTATTTAGTCACATACAATTAAGCATAAAGTGGCCATAAGTGTTAATAAGTGTGACCATATACTGTTTAAAGTGAAGAAATGTGTAATTTGTATAACTATTAATCATCCAATGGCCACATGAATTTTATGTTTGTGTGGCCTTTTCTAATATTTAGTCAAACTAATCATGTTTTTTGGGTATTTAGTCACATACAATTAAGCATAAAGTGGCCAAAAGTGTTAATTAGTGTGACCATATGCTGTTTAAAGTGAAGAAATATGTATTTTGTGTGACTAATGTTCATCTAATGGCCATATGAATTTTATGTTTGTGTGGCCTTTTGTAATATTTAGTAACATAAAGCATTTTTTTGGTATTTAGTCTTATACAATTAAGCATAAAGTGACCAAAAGTGTTAATAAGTGTGACCATATGTTGTTTAACGTGAAAAAGATGTGTATTTTATGTGACTATTGATCATTCAATGGCCACATGAATTTTATGTTTGTGTGGCCTTTTGTAATATTTGTCACACAACAAATTAAGCAAACAGTGACAAAAATGTTAATAAGTGTGACCATATGCATCTTTTAGTCACATTTAAGAAATCAATAATATATATATATATCAAAACAAATTCAAATATAATAATATTTGAATGTATATAACTGAACCAAATATAAAATTGTAATGTCGTACATAATAAGATTCATTGAGATTACAGATTCTGTTGATACATTGACTACTAGAACAGAAATGATGTAGCACATAGCTCTTTTGTTCTAAAGTCCAACAAAGTCGGTCTCTCCAGCCGCGAGTAATATGACCATTTTAGCCAGGTGACGTACAACAACATAAAGATGAAAATAGCACGTGTAGTTCACCAGGTAGCCTTTATTATGGTCATATAAAGATGAAAATCCCCAATCATTTTCCCTTCCATGAAACTGGTGGAGTGTATCTGCAAAATCAAGGCAATTGCAATTAAAAGTTACCATTAGTATATGAACTGGGATCCTGTGCCTTCTATAAAGCATCTATGTTTTACGGCACACGCTACATGGGATAAAAAATGTCTATAATCTATGTCA
>BQNB010143374.1:6908-16999 GCA_026074375.1 Tanacetum coccineum | reverse complement strand
AGAAATAAACGAGACCATTGTGTCATTCACAATGTCTTAGGAATACATGAGACCATTGTTTCACTTACAATGTCTTAAAATAAACGAGACCATTGTTTCACTCACAATGTCTTAGAAATAATTTAGTATTTATACATAAAACTTTTATATAACAAGCGGGGAAATATAGGTAAGAAAAACGTAACCGCAGGAAATGATAAACGTAGGGCAGAGGTAAACCCATATCATAGCATGCTCAAGGCAAAATGGTACTCACGTTTACGTCATAGCAAAAGCACGTATAAGGCACACGTAAATGCAAGTAAGGATCGCATACTGGTTATAGACCAGACCTAGATATTCTACCTAGATATTCTACCTGGTTCTCTATAATCTTGGCTCTTGATACCAATCTGTCACACCCCCAAACAGGGCCTGGACGGAATACGTATCCGGAGGTGTGACGTCATAATAATCATCACACAAAGTACAAAGAACAACCACTAATGGACGTTTTAAAAATGATAACTCGTTGTATTTATAAAAAAAATGGATAAGTCTTACAAGATTTGAAATGAAATTTAAAAAGTTGCAGAAGCATAATTAAGTTTTCAAAAGACAATGAGTATGAATGTTAATAAAGTCTTGAAAGATGATATCATATTGCACATAGACTCCACATAGCACATCGGAGAAGTCCAAAGCTAAGTACCTGAAAAACATGCTTAAAACGTCAACATAAAGTTGGTGAATTCATAGGTTTAGTTCAAACGTTGTTATAGTGGACCACAAGATTTTACAGGCATGCGACAGTTATAACAGATACAACTTCACATAAAAATGTATTTACGTTGCACTAAGCTCATGAAACCGATGCTAATTCTGAGACATAGCTTTCATATAGCTATAAGCTGCATTGCCATAGAGGAAATTTGACCTAAGATTTCCTATCCGAAATTCGACATGACATATATCCGTTTAATCGGGTTTACAGTCCGTCAAGTACCCGACCAGTAAGAATTATCAAACCTAGATGGGGATTATTAGTCCTAATAGATCTATTTATTCACTCGCCCTCACTTAACCAGTATAGTCGGTCAAGAAATTAACGGTTCATGATAGTTCAGGCAATAGTGGTCTAAACGCTACTTAGGCAACACGTAAACAGGAAAATTCTCACGCAAAGTACTTGTGTCCAGTTTTAAAAGCAAGCAATGTTTCTCACCCCAAAGTATTAAAACATTTATTCAAAACAATTAAAATATGAGGCTATGAACTCACCTCAAGCTAAAAGTAGAAAAGTAATCCACGATGATTAATAACAAAATCGTACAACTCTATCAGCGGCTACTTAAAAAGATGCGCTTCATGAACAAAATAAATAAAGAAACGTCGTAAGAACATTTTATCAACGAAATAGACATCCCATATGTTTTTTGCTTTAATTAATTTATCAAAAACGTGTCTTACGAACTTATAAGTTTACGTAACTTAACTTCGTAACTTGTAACGAAAATTTACTAATATTGGAAGTATAACTATATAATAAAGGAATTTTTACTTATGAAAAATTTAGTACGGGATGTTAATAGCGACCCCATAATATTATATACGTCTTCCATATCTCCAAAAACCGCACTTTGAAGCCCAAATCATCTACCAAAATATTTCCCATAATCTCTAACAAACAAACCTGACTACATTTAGAACCGTTAAACGATGACGGACATATAATTTTTAGAAAATTCTTAACCCTTCGAAATAACTTAGAAAGCAAACGTCAATATTTTCAAATGTTTTTTCTTCGAGACTAACGGACAAACCGCGTTTGAAAAGCCGTTTTCATATATAAATTATATGTCCGAAAATAATTGACGAAAACTAGAGCTTAGCTCACTCATAAAGCATTTTTAACACAATTTTCACGACTTTAAAAGTGAACGTCATTTTAGGCCATGTTTGTGATTTACACTTTAGCCGAAACGGACTCAAAATGCTCCAAAATGGTCATTTTTTCTGATCTGATCGTATAAAAATCGTTTTGCCGAAAAATGTGTCAAGTTTCATTTGACCATAATCCTTCGTATATAAGACGGATTAGTTACGAACCTTAAATCAAAAAGACGGGAAAAAACATTATCTTATCATATATTCTAACGGTTTAGCATCCCAAAACATTTTTAAACACCTCTTAACCCCAAAATAGTTTCGGATCAGCAACATATATTTTCGAAAATGTACCATAGACTTAATCATAGACTCAACCATAATACCGTCATAGTGTCTAGCCTAACCTAAATTATTTTTCTCCAAAACCAACCAACAAAACCACTCTTTATCATATCCTAACCCTCATCCTAAATCATTGTTGGCAAACTCACAATTAACACTCTAAAATCACCAAGACAACAATATATATTTTCAAGATCATTAAAAACTTCATTATTTTTATAAACTCACTCAGCTTCCTTGAAAAAATATAGCACAAACACCATAGGATCTTAAAGATTTATAAACAAGAACATATATAATATAGATAAGAAAACAAGAGATCAAATATTTGGCTTACAAAGATGATGAATCAAGAAGAAGATCATAATATAGATAAGAAAATAAGAGATCAAATATTTGGCTTACAAAGATGATGAATCAAGAAGAAGATACAAGATCTAATTAAGAAACCCTTAGACTTAAACCCGAAAACACACATCGTTGCAAAACCCACTTAATAAATCAAACCTTAACCTTTGAAATCTCGAATAAATGAAACCCTTCATAGAAACACCTTAGAACATCTTGGAAAGGAGCTTGGAATACTTGGATTTTGGAGAAAATCAAAGGAAAAGAAAACCCTGGTTGGGTGTGTGTGTGGCCGAGAGCCTCAAAAAGAAAGAAAGAGAGATGAAAATGTTTTTGGTTGTTAGGAAAACAATGAAACCCTAAGTGTTACGAAAAGAGTGTTGTATTTATAGGCTTCTCCATGAGCTAGGGTTTTGTTTTAGGTTAACAAGTCAACACACACACTTAACCAAGTGTGTATGTGTAGTTCGGTTATAATACAAAAGAAAGGAAGGAACTAAATTGCAAGAGTTTTTGCTAGTGTGTGTAAAAAATTATGAGAAATGAAATATGAGGTATTATAAAGTGAATTAAGAACTTGGAGCCAAAGAGGAGGGGAGTGGAGCCAAAGGGTGATCCAAGCCAAGGGAGGGGGGAACATAAGCTAAAGTAATAAGATGCTCTTGGATTTAATTTAGTGTGAGTATGTATGTATGTTTTGAAATTTTGAAGTAGGATGGGGGTTATCCATGAAATTTATGACCTCTAAACCCAATACATATGATATCTAGGGTTTACACGAAATGATTACCGGTTTTCGGGTCCCGTTTGTTCAAAAAAGCGAAAAACATAACTTATACACAAAAACGTACAAATCATAACCGAGAGTGTACGTAAACTACGTAACACTTCCAAAATGATAAAATAATGTAATAACAATAACTAATCCAAGTTTCTAAGCCTAACACGTCGATGACATTATATCCGTTACACGGACCAGGGAAGAAACTTCACGTTAAACGATAATTAATCACGTAAATGGTAAATAAGGAAAGAGGTAAAAGGAAAAAAAAAAAAAAAAATATCGAGGGGAACACAGAAATTTTTTATACCCATATACAAATATCAATCCCTCAGAACTCCGTAGTTAAGCGTGCCTGTGTGAGAGTAGTACTAACTTGGGTGACCCGCCAAGAAGTAAATAATATATATATATATATATATATTATAAAAAGAATATATTATATAGTAATATATAAACCCATGTCACAAACGTCTCCCCCTTAAAGAAGCTTCGTCCCGAAGCTCAGTGTGTGGTATTGGGTTTTGGGCTGTTGGGATATAAGGGAGGCTATTTCTTTCGGTACTGATCTTAGCGTTCCCAGTAATTGATGAGTGTTTCGTTAGACAAACACTCCTCTAGGTTTGGCACATGAAAGGTGCTAACGTACTGTTGCTTAGTTGTTGTGAGAGTTCGAGTATGAAAGCAACGGTTCCTACTTTAGCTAGAATCTTAAAAGGTTCAGTATATCTAGGGTTCAGCTTTCCCTGTTGGCAAAAACGCATCACCTCTTTCCATGAAGATACCTCCAACTTAAAATTCTAAGGGTTTGCGTCTCACGTTAGCATAATTCTTTGATGATCACGATTACCCAAATCGTGTAGTAACAGCTTGTTGTCTTTGGCAGGCTTGTGGTAAAATCCCATTGGCTATATTTTCCCATATCCAATGGGGTATTTCTGGTTGTACAGTAAACCGATGGCTTCTGATAATCGTCCTTCATCTTTAGACATGTCAAGCACTTGCTGACATAGGTGGCGATGTCTGCTTCCATAGTGAGCCATCGGTACAACTGCTTAATATTATGATATATCTTATCCGATCCTAGAGAGGGTGGATAGTTAGATTTGTATGACCCATGCATGATACATTTTCTTAAGTCTCTACGGTGTGATAACCAATTCCTAATCCTAATGCAGAGGGTATCTAATCAGAGGAGAACGAGCCTCAAAATCCTTGTTCGTGCCATGAAAGTTCTTATCCTTAACGTTCTCTTTCCTGAGAGCTTCTACTTGTGTCTCATGAATTTGTGGTGGTAGGTTTAAATTAATGGTCATCACTAAGGCTCCCACCCTAAGAGGCTTAGCTCGTTCCTTTCTGCTTAGCGCATCTGCTGCAACGTTTGCTTTTTACAGGTGATACCGAATCTTACAATCGTAATCATTGAATAATCTACATGGTCTCACGTTGTAACACCCCCAAAATATGATATGCAGCAGAATACAATATTTGGCGTGTTACATCATAATACATGCACACGAGTCCTAGTAAACGTTCAAAAGATACGTTTATAAATCAAAATTTATTTTATTTGTATGAAGAACATCAGAGTTACAAGGCTCCAAAATTTACTTAAAAACTTCAATTAAAAATTCATGATACGACTTCTTTTCCAAAGCATCCTTTTGTTTAAATAAACAAAACATTTCACCGAGACACAGTCCTTGATATCCGCATTCCGTCCCATCCAAGCCATCAATATCACCAATACCTGATATGCATGCTTAAAAACGTCAACAAAACGTTGAGTGAAATCATAGAGTTTACAATCAACAATCAGAACGCAATATTTGGTTCCACAAAACATGTATGACTGCTAGCAAGGCAAGCCACACAATATTCCATCTTGCATGAGCCCGTGTACCTAACCTTAACACATTTTATCATGATAGACAAAATAAGTGATCGGGTAGTATGCCACCACCCCTTTCTCAATACAAAATGTCCGTTACAGGGTGCTCACCAACGGATTCAAACCCCGGACAGGGTTGTCAAACCTAATAGATCTATTTAATGCATTAGCGTTTACCTACAACTAGGTAACTAACGGTCACACAGAAAAAGGCATATACTCAATAGTAAACAGAATCATATCACGTATCAAAAACACATTGCGTTCACTTTTCAAAACAAGCATTATCCCCCTCGCGGGTTTATAAAACATTCAAAACACTTAAAAGCGAGGCTATGAACTCACCTTGATCTAAGCCGAAGATCAAAATAACCGTGACAATCCAAAGATGTCTTAACTCGAACTCAACTGCGACCTATAATTTATGTCGCTCAATTATTATACCGTAAAGTACGATTGAATAGTGCGTGCGTCGCAACTATTGAGATAGTATAAATATACATACACATGTGATGAGAAATCCACTTGCACGTCCTAGATCCTAAACTCCACATAATTGAGTTACGATCATTCTTTCACTTGTATTATACGTCACTTAATTGAAAACTTTCTATTTTCGGAAACCTTCTTATTTTTAGAAAGTTGCTATTTTCGGAAAGTTACCATTTTTAGTAGGTCCCATCATCTAATTATATTTATAATAATAGTTATTTATCTCATCGCACATTCGGCGCTTAATTTGGTTATCGTTTACTCGTATCGGTGTTATATCCGAATATTTCCAAAAGTTTCTATTTTTAGAATCTTCTTTGTTCGTAACAATTGTTAAGTCTAAAATATTATACTTGTAATAATAGTTGCGTTTATTATTTTTACAACATCCGACAAGTCTAGTATCAAACCGTTGACTTTCAAAAGTCAACGTTCGACTTTATTTGACTTTGACTTTATGTATATATATATTGTTAGATCCGACCCGCTCAAAAGGACCCAATATATCATATTTTCACGACTCGGGCTCAAAAGAGATTTTATGCAAAACGACATTCCGGACAACTTTGTAGTTTTAGTCGAGACCTGAAACTCGACAGAAAATGACCATAATGCCCTTGCAAGTTTCTGCAGGAACTTGTGACATTTTTATTAAAAGTGCAGAATTTGACCTTGGGTTTTGGCCCATTTTTACTCGATTTTAAAACTAGCAAGCCTCGCGTCAAAGTAAAACGTCATTCCAAGCAACTTTCGTGTTTCGCCGGAAGGCCGAAGCGGACTCAAAAGTGCTCAAAATGGGCGTTTAAAATTCTGTCAGCAACTAGTATTTTGCAAGAGCTGTTTGAAAATTTATAAGTTTTTCAAATCTTATTACCGAAACGATCGTAAAAATACCCTCTACCATATTTTCTAAACCAAAATCAGATTTTACAAAATCTCGAACCTCGTTTTCCGTGCCAAAGTTTCTGCTCAGAATGTATATGTTACAAAACACGCCAAAAGTCCATTTTCGACCAAAAATCCATTCGCAACATGTTTAAACGAACCTATACACGATATCCATATCGTTCAATCATTCAATATCACAATTAATCTAGCGCAAGATCCTCAGATTTCATCACATGCAAACATTCATAATCGATCAAATCGCAAAAATAAACATAAAACTAGTAATTAAAATACTTACAAAGCTTTATTAAGCTAACTCGGATATAATCGGACTTGACTCGTTCCCTTTCTTGCCTTAGCCGTAGCTCGGTACCAACCCAAACAACCAAACCGAACTTTTCCATTTAAACCGAGCTTCCAAAACACTTATCTAGCTTTGATAAACACCCCCTTTAAACCAAAAATATTTGAAACTAACCCGAACTCTAACTCCAAAAATACTCATTGCATGTTATATATTTTGGGTGGAAAATGTAGGAAATGACGAGGGGATTAAGAAAATATAAGTTGATCGGATTGCATGTAATTTTTCCGGCGGCCACGGCGGTTTCTGGTGGCGCTGGTGGTGTTTTCCGGCGGTGGCAGACGGCGGTGATGGTGGAGAGGGGGAGAGAAAAATGCTAGTTGTTGTGTGTGTGTTTTATGAAATAAAATGAGAAGTAAAATGATTTATATAGTATAGCACTTTCGCTATTTGACACAATTAGTCCTCCCCTCTTTTCTTGTTTTGATTTTTGACACGTCTGTGTTTTACTTAAATAAAGACCGACAACCGTGGCTCGGGATTACACTTTCGAGACTATTTTTATTTCCGTTACATTTTTCTTGGTTTAAAACATTTAATAAAATGTGTACATTTTAAAACGCGAGTCTGGCAAAAATATAAAATCTTGCAAAATAAAACAAGTCGGGGCGCGTCATAATATTTATGATGCCCAAAACGCTTTACGGTCGCGCGGTCAATGTGGACTCGCGAAACGTTCAAAAATAAAAAAAAAGTTTTGAGCTATGGATTTACTTGTGTGTTTATAAAAGGTTACGCGCGAAGAGTGTGTGTTGAAAACAAATGATGATTATTTTAGGGACTAAATCATTGTTTGTGTGGGCTTGTGTCCCTAGGTGCCGCTATTAAACCGTAGGCATGCATCTATATAAATATATATAATATATTATTGATATATATCCGCTCGCCGCCCTCCTTCTCCCCTCCCCTATATATATATATATATATTTTTATTGAATTTTAAATCACTTGTTATTTTATTTGTACACCTTTAATCCAAAAGTGACAATTGCGCTACTCGCTCTGCGCGTCTCTCGCTCTCAACCGTAAATGTTAACGGAGTTAGGCCCAGGTCAAGGAACAACACGCAGGTTCGCAAAGTTTTCATATTTTATGATCATAAAAAATTAATAACGAGAAAGCTGTCATAAATTTTTTACGATGCTTAAAAATGTTTAACGAACGGAATTATGCTGGTCAAATGTTGACTCGTGACCCGTCAAAAAATTCATAAATTTCAATTTCCGGTTCGTAATAAAATACGAAAATAATTATTATTGACAAATAAAATTTTAAATTTCGACGTTCGTTCACATGAACTTATAAAATAATAATTATGATATCGAATACTGCGATCTTCATAAGCGTTCATAAAATAACTCAGGTTGTTAATTTCCACCCACCTTAAGGGGAGCTCTCCCCACCCCTATTTTTTGTCCCGATGCTCGTTTCCTTCTTACTCATCTTACTTTCGCTTGGTGGGAGAGACGGTGTCCTCATTATTGGACGGTCAGCCCCACTACCTTCTCGAACATAATATTCATGTGTTCTATTAATCCCTTGACTATTCCGGACGGAAATCAACGAAACAAATGATAATTTATACTAACAAGATCAAAAAATATAAAACGCAATCGGTCTTATGCCAGGAGACAAAATTGCCACCAAAACATATTCTGGGGAATAAACTAATTCGCGTCGTTTTTAAACGAAAGATCTTTAACGAAAAGATCAACCCAAATCTCAACAAAACAAATGGCGCACTCGAGATATCATATCAAAATCCGAAACATACGTTGCTAACCAAAACCAAAACAAACATCAACAATCAAACCAAAATATACGCGCTCAGCGAGCGTCGATCAAACCACACATACATCACCCTCCGGTTCTCATTAAATAATGGCCCACGGTTACGATAATAGTCGGAGTACATATGAACCCCATTCAAACGCATTATTGTTCAATACCCATAACCACCATAATCATATATAAGGCACATATTCACGCCAACGCCTCTCGCCGTCGTTATTTTAAAATGACTCTATATTTTGACCTAGCTTTACTTAGGCACTTTATCACTGTTGGGAATTACGTTTTCCTAACTTAGTACCGACAGTATTAATAGTTAGTACTGACAGTACAAAATGTTAAGTACTGATCAGTTAGTTCTGTACCGATAGTTGAAATGTTAGTTACCGTTTTAAGAGATATTGTATGAAGATATTTTTGGAATAAGATAAGTTAAGCGTTTTGTAAGCCAGTTAGGGTTGATCTCTTGGTTATTAAAAGGGATCCTCTTGGCTATAGTTAGAAAAAACAAATCAATATATCCATAATATAGATATGTCATATCTCATAGTTATCTAATCTGTAAATTCACTCAAAGAGATTATATAGAAATTATTATTTAGTTTGTCATTGTTCTTCTTAGTACTTGTGTTAAGATTCCGCCTCCCCTGCGCTCTCACTCATGCTCGCGTCGCTCATAAATCAGTGTTTCTACATAGTCAACTTGTATTTATTATCTTGGCTATCTTCGCTTTAATAGGACTGCAGGAGATCTATTCAACAAGGGACTCACAAGTGGTATCAGAGCCTGTGAGAAACTCTGAATAAGAAGAACAAACAAATACAGTTATACATCTTAATCCTAAAAACTAAACATGTCTGGATCACACGATGAAATTCCACCACCTCCACCATCATCACCACAAACACCAACACAACAAACTCCTCATACTGTATCAACCATCAAACTGTCTATTCTCAAAAAAGGAGAATATGATATATGGGCCATGAAAATGGAACGTTATTTGGCCCATACAGACTATCCAATCTGGGAGGTTATACAAAATAGGAATGGTCCTGTATCAATCACTACAGATACACAAGGACAAATTAAGGTTTTGCCTCCCAAAACTGCAGAAGAAGTTGTAGCCAGAGAAAGAGAGAGAAAAGCAAGGACCACCTTACTTATGGCTCTACCAGAAGATCATCTTGCTAAATTTCATAAGATGACTGATGCAAAAGAGATGTGGGATGCCATCAAATCTAGATTTGGTAGAAATGACAAATCCAAAAAGATGCAAAAGTATATCTTGAAGCAACAGTTTGAAGGATTCTCTGTATCCAAC
>BQNB010143373.1:0-11131 GCA_026074375.1 Tanacetum coccineum | reverse complement strand
GAACTTGAACCCGATAATCACCAGAATTCGTTAAAAAAATCTAGAAGCACAATTGTGTCTTATTACTCAGCAGAGTCTTAATGCCTCACTTGAAACTACCTTATCTCATTCTTAAGTTATTACTTTTGCCGTTACAAATCCTTACAATCATGAACTGTTTGTGGATCTAACCGACTTGTGCACACTTGAGCTAATGGATTTGATTCATCCTCGTGCTTCCTAAGTAAGTTGAATACTTACATCCATTAGCCTCGTCCGATATTTATAATCAAACATTGCAGATATCAGAAACGAGACTCTGGCCTTAAACATTTATAACGCATTTACATCAATCAAGAAACTTGTAACGATATGTTCCCGCAATACCTATTATGAGCATCGATCATAGGCGTGGTGGTTATGGCGGTTCTCTTGAGTGGCATTCTGAATTTAAATCACAATAATACAATACACGTGAGATTTCAAACACTCACAATCGCGACATGGCATATGCACAATAAATAAAATGAGATCACAACACAAGGGAAATATATAACATCATTGAGGACGACATGACACAATACATGCACTTCATATATATTATTTTGAAAACATACATGATAGTTGATACAGAAATGAAAAATACAAAGTCCTACGGTCGTGCTAGCTGGGAATAACTCATAATACTTAGCAGGCTAACAAGATAACTATGAATTAAATATCCTGCTCAAACCTAGCCAAAGTCTATGTATACTAAGAAGTGTCGAAACATCGAATTTTGCTGAATAAAGTTATCAGCGTCTTGTTTAGAACTGGTTTATTAAATTTTAAATCTTTTCTTGGTCACACAATCGGTTAACACAAATTAAATCTCGGGACGAGATTCCTTTAAGGGGTAGGTACTGTAACAACCGGCAATTTTCGGAATTTTAAATGACCATTTTACCATTTGACTTTTTGGGTCCGATTTGACTTTTTTTGACTTTTGATCTTTTATTGTCACATAAAAACGATTACCGCGTAACCGGTAATTTTTTGGAACATATTTAAATAATAAATCATATTTATCATCACATATCTCTTATGTGCAAATTTATTTTTAACTTATTTGACTTGAAAACGAAAAGATATATGTTATTCCTAAGTTGACTTATCAAAAACGACCCGCTAAATCACGTTTTCACGACTCGGACTCTAAAGCAATTTGATGTAAAACGACATTCCGGACAACTTTTTAGTTTTGCCCGAGACCCGAAAACAAGCAGAAAATGACAATGACTGAAATTACCCTCGCCAAAAGTTTTGGAAACGAAAAACAACGCGTCCGACGCGAAAATTAATTAAATTTATATTTTAATTATCACGTTTTATTAAATAAAAATAATTAATAAATTATTTAACAATTTATTCAAAAGCGTTTATTAAAAACGTGAATGTTCAAGTTAGAGTTTTATTTTTACGGACAAAGCCCAACCGTAGTACACAAATAAATAATAAGCAATTTAAATAAATGTTATAAAACAATGATGAAAACCAGTCATGTAAATATCCATATTTCATGGAAAAACCATTCGGAACGCAATGGTGTAACTTTCGTGTTTCGAATCGTCCGTTTACTAGCCTAAACGAGTCTCGAACCATTAATTAACAAAAGTTACACCTTTAAGCCCTGTGAAATATTTACAACTTCTACCCTAATCTAATAAAATCACTGGTTATTTGAATTATACTTTTAAATATATAACTATAACCCATTAGGGTTAGATCATTTTAACCTAGTCCCTATCTCCCCCATTCACTTTTCCGGCGCCACTCCGGTGGGTTTCCGGCCACTGCCGCCGGCAGCCGCAACAAACACCACGTCCACAAACAAAATAACATCATCACCACAATCATACCCATCATCGGAACACACTGCCACATGCCACACCTGACCCCACGAACCCATTAAATCATCACACGGATCCAACATCACCATCTCCATCACCTCGTCACCGCCACCCTCTTCACCACCCCACGTCACGCCACCTCCACAGACCACCCACAAGGGTGCATTTGTTTTTGTTACCACCATAAGGGTGCGTGTGTATTTAAACCAAGAAAAGGGTTCGTTCGGCTATGGTAACACCCCGAATAGGTGTGTGTCCGTTTATGTGGTTAACCCCACGAAAGGGGTGCTTTTGATGTAGTAGTAGCACCAAGGGTGCGTTTGGGTGGCAGCCACCACCAAGGGTGGGTTTGGTTTTGATAAAAACACCACAAGGGTGTGTTTGTTTCTGTGGTTTACACCATACTAGGGTGCGTTTGGTTTTCATGACATCGGGTGCGTTTGATTTCATAGAAAAAGGGTGCGTTGGTTTGGTTTGCACCAGCATAGGTTTTGCATTTGGCCTTGGAGCCTTCTGGTAACACTCGAAATGGTGCGTTTGGTTGCTGTGTAACAGCAAGGGGTGTTTGTTTGTGGGTTAAACCGAAAGGGTGCGTTGGGTTGTGCTGGAAGCACTAAGGGAGTTGGTTTGGTGTTAACAAAGGCTTCACAAGGGTGCGATTGGCTGTAGGGTTTAGCACATGAGATGTGTTTTACAGTTCGAAGTGAAGCATCGAGAGGGTTTGCGTCCGTTATTGTATATTTCTTTCGTTTGGTTTAGTTAGAACTGCCAAAAGGGTGTTTGTTTGCTGGTTGTGTAATCGCACAAGGGTCCTTTTAATGCGTTTGTTTAGCAGATCTCGCTATTATGGGTGCGTTTGGTTTAGCAGACTTCGCCATATAGGTGCGTTTTGGTTTGTGGTTAAAACAGCACGAAAGTGTGTGTTTGGATCAGCGGTTTAAAAAAGTACATAAAGGGCGTGTTTGGTTACAACAAACCCACATAGGGTTTATGTTGGTTATATTGTTTGTTATTTATTTACTTTTGTTTAATAATAAATTTTTAAACACGCTGTGGGTATTTGCAACTGATGAGTTTCATAAAAATGGGAAATGTCTTATAAATGAATACGTCATGTCGAAATTTCTATAAAATTTCTACACTTAGTATTTTTTACTACAACTTTTATTTTCTTTGGAAAACGATAAAAAGACTAAGTTATAGTTTAAAGATATTTTAATTATAATTATACTACAACCTGAAAAACAAATAAAAGCTATGCTTTATCAAATGAGACAATCATTTTAAGCATAACGGAAATCGAAACTACATAATATTATTAAAATATTATTTTTATTAATTCCGATAGAAGATAAAGTCATAACTTTGGTACAAACTTTAGAAACACCGTTTACTCAATTAGTAACTTTAAAACGTACGTTTACATTTATGCAGAACTTTTATTTAATAAATTAGGGATTTCGAAAAGTTGTCAACTATTTGGTGTTTATTATTTACTCACATTTCTATATAATACTTGAAATTATTATATACTTAAATTAATCTTTAGATTGTTTGCCTTTATTTTTAATTCACTCTATGAATTATATACATGTCATTTTTTCTATAAGATAATTTATATACGAAATTTATTAATATTTTGGTTATATAATTCAAAAAAACATTATGGAATTATATCTACTTTTTGATATATTTATTTAAACAACCACCAAGCTATTAAACTTGAAATCCAAATTTTTATCTGCGAGTCGCAGTTGATTAATCAATCCTGGGAAAACCTAATAATTACTCCGAGGATTGTGGGTCTAGCCGTTTGGTATAACCGCAACTTCTTGGTTGAGCAGTTCTGTGTTCCGTTGGTGTTATGCTTAATATATGCACTTCTGGCAATCGTTCTTCATCGTCGAGGTTAGTTTATAGCCCCATGTTTTACTTGTTTTATATATATTTTTGGGGTGAGAACATGCTTGTTTACAAATTCATTTTACTTGTCGTATTTACTATGTGTTTACAATGAATGTTTTATCAAACTCGTTTACATAATCAATTTACATATCTCGTTGATGAGATACATCACTAGTTTCACTTATGGATAATACATTTTTGTTTTTATTCTAATGATTATGGATTAGCTTAAGTTGCATGAACTGTGAATTACTCGGAGGGTAAGCGCGAATGTTAATAAGATAAGATCTATTGGGGCTTGGACATCCTCGTTTCGGGTGACTAGCTTATCATAGGAAACGAACGTTTTATACCATGTCGTTACATTTGAACTACATTTACTGAACATTTACTTTGATTGTCTGTAATGGATTGGCATTCATTTGGATACATTTACCAGTGCCTGAAAAAGATTGGCATACATTACAAGTCAAAGCGCAGTTTCATGAACTTAGGTCTGTAATACGGTAAATTACATATGATGACTATTGTATTGGATACAATGGTCATGCATATATTTCAAATCTTGGATTTGAACATAAGTACATACATTTTGTGACTATTTAAGGGTTGAAATAGTCAGCCATACTTTACAAATCTTTGATCCAATATTTTTGCTTAAACATTTTACATGGTACTGTGATGATACAGTAGGCAAACACATTCATTTGAACTTACATTCATACTTAAACAAACCTATGAACTCACCAACTTTATGTTGATACTTTTTAGCATGTTTTTCTCAGGTGAATTAGATGCTTGGCTTACTTAATGTGCATTGGAGTCTAAATTGACATGATTTCACTTATGGATTTCTACTTACATATAAATGATCAAATCCTGTTGTATTGATTTCAAGCTTTTCATTGTGATGCAATTATGGGACAAATGTTATATCAATTTCAAGAAAATCAATGAGATTACCTTACAAATGACACATTTAGAGGTATGTCTCTTGTATCTTGTGCTGTTGTATTATGAAGTAACGCCCCCGGACATATTTCCGCCGCGACATATTTTTGGGGATGTTACAGTGGTATTATGTGTATATCTATATATATAGTAAGATATTCTATATATATGTGAGTCTTCCTTCCTACCTAATGTTTCCCATGTTCTCCCTCATATAAATAATGCCGCCAAGGATAAGGACCCGAAGTGCTGGTCGGCCTGCTGTCGAATCATTAGGAGGGGGAACGGGTATACGAGTTAGTAGAGGTGGGAGGGGTAGAAGACCTAGGAAGGTAATAATGAGCGTGTTGATGATTTGAATGGTCAAGGAAATGACCAAGGAATGGGAGCTAATGGGGGTGTAGAGGGAGTCAATATGAATGTAGAGGGAGTTAATGTGGGAGCACCCGACTTCTCGACGATCATTGCCCAGAAATTGCAGAACATCTTACCCGCCATGCTAGCTCAGGTTGGTAACCAAGAGAATGTTGGAAATTAAAATGGTAATGTGGTTAATGAGAACATTCAGGAGAACGTTGGGAATGTGATAGTGAATGGCAACCGGGTAGGTTGTTCATATAAGGACTTCTTAGCTTGTAACCCTAAGGAATATGATGGAAAGGGAGGTGTTGTAGTTCTTACTCGATGGGTTGAGAAAATGGAGTATGTGCAAGATATAAGTGGTTGTAGTATTGACCAAAAAGTGAAATACACTGCTGGTTCATTTGTGGGTAAGGCTTTAATGTGGTGGAACTCTCAGATTTGCACGCTAAGCCAGGAAGTTGTTGTTAGTATGTCATGGAATGACTTTAAGTTTATGATGATAGAAGAGTTTTGTCCTAGTCATGAAATGCAAAAGTTGGAAACTGAGTTGTAGAATCACACCATAGTCGGGGCTGGCCATGCTGCGTATACTGGTAGGTTTTATGAGTTGGCTAGGTTAGTTCCACATTTGGTAACTACAGAGATTTGGATGATTGAGAGGTATGTGTATGGCCTTGCTCCACAGATCCATGGGATGGTGGCAGCAATGGAGCCAAAGACTATACAGAAGGTTGTGCAGATTTCTGGTGCATTGACTGATTGAGGTGTTTGTTAGAAATTGGATCAAATAAGAGGTGAGAAAAAGAGGAAATATGGGGGAACCTAGCAAGGATAAGAATGGTAGGGATGATAATAAGAGGACTAGGACTGGAAATGCTTTTGCTTCTATTACAAACCCTGTAGGAAGAGAGAATACGGGTACTTGGCCTAAGTGTACCACTTGCAACTCCTACCATGCACCCGGAGGGCCTTGCCGCACATGCTTCAACTATAACCGCCCGAGTCATTTGGCAAAGGATTGTAGAGGCCTGCCGAGGAATGTGAATCCTTGTTGTCAAAGTAGAAACACAATTGTTAGGGATTGTTATAAGTGTGGTAGTAACGACCATGTCAAGTCAGCGGTCCTAGATTGAATAGGGGCACAAGTTACCAGAGAAAATCGTTCCAAAAACAAGTTGCTGCAAATAACGGGGGTCAGGGTCATAGAAACCAAGGGAACCAGACTAGGGGTAGGGCATTCATGTTGGGAGCAGAGGAAGCTCGCCAGGATCCGAACATTGTGACGGGTACGTTTACTTTGAACAATCACTTTGCCACTACCTTATTTGACTCTGGTGCCGATTATAGTTTTGTTTCCACTACTTTCATACCTCTGTTAGGCTTAGAGCCCAGTGACTTAGGTTTCAAATATGAGATTGAGATAGCTAGCAGGCAGCTAGTAGAGATTGATAAGGTTATTAAGGGTTGCAAACTAGAAATCGAGGGTCATGTCTTTGACATCGATTTGATACCTTTTGGACATGGGAGTTTTGATGTGATTATAGGTATGGACTGGTTGTCTAATTATAAGGCTAAAATAATTTTCCATGAGAAGGTAGTGAGGATACCACTACCGGATGGCAACGTGCTTAGAGTATTAGGAGAGAGACCGAAAGAGAAAGCGAGATTTTTGATGGGTGTTAAGAAACAGGAAGAGATTGTTGTGGTAAAAGATTTTCCTAAGGTATTTCTGGATGATCTATCTGGATTACCGCCTATTCGGGAAATTGAGTTTCGGATTGAGTTAATCCCTGGAGCAACGCCGGTAGCAAAGTCTCCTTATCGTTTGACACCTTCTGAATTGGAGGAGTTGTCGGGACAACTCAAGGAACTCCAAGACAAAGGTTTCATTCGACCAAGTTCATCGCCTTGGGGAGCGTCGGTGTTGTTCGTTAAGAAAAAGGATGGTTCTTTTAGGATGTGCATTGATTATAGAGAATTGAACAAGTTGACTGTTAAGAATCGTTATCCGCTTCCTAGAATTGATGATCTATTTGATCAACTGCAAGGGTCGCAGTTTTTCTCAAAGATAGATCTTAGGTCTGGATACCATCAGCTGAGAGTGCATGAGGATGACATTCCAAAGACTGCGTTTAGAACTCGTTATGGACATTTTGAGTTCACTGTAATGCCCTTTGGTCTGACTAATGCACCAGCAATATTTATGGATTTGATGAATAGAGTTTGTAGGTCGTATCTTGATAAGTTTGTGATAGTGTTTATAGACGATATCTTAATCTACTCTAAGACTCAAGAGGAGCATGTAGAGCACTTAAGGTTAGTCTTGGAACTACTCAAAAAGGAGAAACTGTATGCTAAGTTTTCTAAGTGTGAATTCTGGCTAAGAGAAGTGCAGTTTCTTAGGCATGTGATAAATGGTAATGGGATTCATGTGGACCCTAGTAAGATTGAAGCTGTTAAGAATTGGAAAGCCCCTAGAACTCCGACTGAGGTTCGTTCGTTCTTAGGATTGGCTGGGTATTACCGTAGGTTCATTGAGAACTTTTCTAAGATAGCTAAGTCTCTTACTATCTTGACTCAGAAGTGTAAGACTTTCGATTGGGGTGAGGAACAGGAATTGGCATTTCAAACCTTGAAGGATAAGTTGTGTAATGCGCCTGTTCTAGCTCTCCCCGATGGACCGAAAGACTTTGTGGTATATTGTGATGCGTCCGGGATAGGACTAGGCTGTGTGTTAATGCAAAGAGGTAAAGTGATAGCCTATGCGTCTAGGCAGTTGAAAATTCATGAGAAGAATTATACTACCCATGATTTGGAGTTGGGTGCGGTTGTGTTTGCACTTAAGAATCTGGAACATTATCAGTATGGGACAAAGAGTTCATCTTATACGAACATAAGAGTCTTCAAATATCTTAGTCGACAGAGTTAATATGCTACAGACGTCACTGGATAATTGTTTTAGCGATATACTGTGAAATTCGCTACACGGGGCCCCACGCCCCCATCCTGGTAAGGCGAATGTGGTGGCTGATGCCCTAACAGTAGAAGGAAGAGTAAATCCTAAGTTAGAGCTATGAATATGATCCTTCAGTCGAGTATTAAGGATATGATACTGGCGGCTCAGAAGGAGGTTGTAGATAAGGTTGCAGTATTGTAGAAAGTTTTAGATGAGATGATAGAACAGAGAAGTGATGGAACTTTGTACTACCTGGATCGAATATAGGTACCTTTGAAGGGTGAGGTGAGAACCCTAATAATGGATGAAGCTCATAAATTGACGTACTCTGTACACCCAGGAGCTGATAAGATGTATTATGATTTGAGGGATAGATATTGGTGGCCTAGAATAAAAAAGGATGTAGCTGAGTATGTTAGTAAGTGTTTGACTTGTTTGAAGGTTAAGGCTGAGCATCAAAGGCCATCTGGCTTGCTCCAACAACTTAAGATTCCCGTATGAAAATGGGAAGGGATAGCTATGGATTTTGTGACTAAGTTGCCTAAGACTAGTAGTAGGCTTGACATAATCTGGGTCATTGTGGACCGATTGACTAAGTCTGCTCATTTTCTACCTATGCATGAGGATTATAAGATGGAAAGGTTGGCTAGATTGTATTTGAATGAGATAGTTGCTAGACATGGTGTGCCGATCTCGATTATATCGGATTTCATATAACAACAGTTATCATTCTAGTGTGAGATGTGCTCCGTTTGAGGCATTGTATGGTAGAAAGTGTCGTCGCTAATTATGTGGGCTGAGGTTGGAAAAGGTCAGTTGATAGGACCTGAGTTAGTGCAAGGGACTACTGATAAGATCTCGCAGATTATGGATAGACTTAAGGCTGCGCGTGATCACCAGAAAGGTTATGCTGATAAGAGGAGGAAGCCTCTTGAGTTTAGTGTAGGTGACTATGTCTTGCTCAAAGTGTCGCCTTGGAAAGATGTTGTACGCTTTAGGAAGAAAGGGAAGTTAGCACCTAGGTTTGTTGGACCATTTGAGATTATTCAGAAAGTAAGCCCTGTGGCCTATCGGTTAGATTTGCATGAGGAATTGAATGGTGTTCATGACACATTCCATGTGTCGAACCTTAAGACGTGTTTGGCTGATCCAACATTGAAAGTGCCTTTGGATGAGATTCGAGTTGATGCTAAGTTGAATTTTGTAGAAGAGCCTGTGGAAATTTTAGAAAAAGAGTTTAAGAAGTTGAAGCGTAGTAGGATTGCCATCGTCAAGGTTCGGTGGAATTCAAAACGTGACCCTGAATTCACATGGGAACGTGAAGATCAGATGAAATTGAAGTACCCGCATTTGTTTAGTGATGTTATTAGTTGAATTTCAGGGACGAAATTCTTTTAAGAGGGTAGAATGTAACCTTTGCCCTTTTGTGTTCTGATTATTCCATTTATAGTCCTTTGACTATTTGACTTTGGTCAGTTTATTCAGATTTGTACCGTCTTGACGGTGGTGATTTTTATGAGATATGTGATGATTTGAGTTTATTGTGATTAATAATCCCTTTTGAGAAATGCCAAAAAGCAAGTCTAACACGTCCGTTAATGTCTAAATTGAGTTTTGAAGGGTGTAAAGTGAAAATATGTCATGTGAATACTCTAGGTTAATGGAAAAGTATTTTTAAAGTGAATAAAAATGCTAATTAACTTTGGGGTAAATTTTATGGTTGAGTTTTACGAGCATTTGAGTGATCCCGACACGAAAAGAAAAGCCCGGGACTCCCTAGGATCCCTTGACCGGTCATAGCAAGAGAAGGGAACAACATGGCTTTTTTTAGCAAGATTGTCCTATTTGTACACAAATATGCTTCCACTAAGATCATTTCCTCATCATTTTTCATTTTTAAAAAAAAACACATACACTTGTGTGTGTATATCCGGCCAAACACAAAACAAACAAGAAACACATAAATTTTTGAAGATTGATCAAGAAAACGTGAAGACATAAATATTTGGGGTTGATTCTAGTGTTTGGTTATTCATTTAAACAACGTTTGGGTTGTCCGGTTTGTGTCGAAATCTACAAATTTAAAGATTTTCTTTTAAGTTTTCAAATTTAAATTTTGTTTGTCCTTTTCGGTTTATTTTGATGCATAGATGTTAGTTGTACAAGTTGATCGTTGTGAAAATCGATTTTCAGAATAGAAAGAGATGATTTAAGGGGTGTTTGGTTCGTGAATAATAAAAAGGAAAAAGAGGAATTTTGTATTTTTGATATTGAGGTCGTGATGGTTGAATAATATATGTTGCTAGATAGCTTATTTTTTTATGATAGCTTGTATAGCTTATTGCGGGCTTATTTTTAAGCATTTATTGGCTTATTTTGAGCTTATGGCTCACGGCTTGTTTAGTAATCACAAGGGAAGTGATTTTTCATTATTTTGTGTTATGGCGTATGTTTGTGGACTATTTTTAAGGCTTTTGGTAGTAACCAAATGCGATACGTAGCTTATTAGCTTATCTTAAAGCTTAATATACGTATTTTGGAGTTTATGGACTCACGGCCCAATAAGCCCATTTGAGCCGCGGCTTAATGGAGGGGCTTATTGTGGTCCGGATTATTTCTACATATAAGTATATACTTATATATGTAAATGGACTTTGGTTTTGGACTTGGATCGTATTTTGGACTTATAAATGTCCTAATGGACCCTTGTTGGGCCTTAAGGCCCAATAAGCGATATTTAGTAGTTATGAGAATTTTGACGGACTTTTGAAAGTGGAAATGTATTTACGAAGTGATATTGAATGATATTTTGGAGAAAACGTGTTGGTAAGCGTTAACGATGGAGATTTTGGAATTTTGTCGAAAAGTGTCGAATTTGTGAAAAATGTTGAAAATAAGGTTTGAAACCTTGGAAAACGTTGTATAAACGTACGAGTCATGTCAAAATTTCGTAAAAAGTTTATACTTAGAAATTTTCTTAAAAACATGATTTTTGATTTTTAAATAATAAAATAATATTTAATTATTTTATTTATTTAATAAATTCACTAAAAGACGAAAAATACAATTTTTCTCAAAACTTCTCTAA
>BQNB010143372.1:0-16999 GCA_026074375.1 Tanacetum coccineum | reverse complement strand
TTGTGTGAATTGTTATGTATGTTGTGTTAGTCATGGTTGTGTAGCTCTTTTTAGTAAACATTGTGAGTGTGGATATATTCGTAGAATATGTACTAGTAATTAAAAATCCATTATCAACACTTATCATATTGCGTCAAACTTGATTGGTGATTTAATACAAATGATCTAGTCCGAAAACCTCTTCTGGAGGAGGTCCCTTTAAATAGGGCGGCCCTCTGATGTACTAGGCGGCCCTCATATATTTATGAGACCGCCGACAGAGAGTAATATAATCTTTGATCTTAATTTTTTTAAAAGGAAACGTATTCACCCCCCTTTACGGTTTCCACAATTGGTATCAGAGCAACGTCGCTCTAGTTTTTAAAATAAATGGTTTTTAAAATAAAGTACGATCCACATATCAAATTACCCATGAAGGGGGACTAAATATGAAAAGTGTTTTGTTGTTTGATTCGTACTAGTTTTGTTATTAAATATACTTCGTATACTAGCTTGAAGGAAAATTTTCTCAAAAGAACTTGGAAGTGTCAACTTATGTTTGTCTAAGTCGTAAGAGTAGAAATGATGTCTAAAACACGAAATTTATGTGCTGGAACAACTTTTTAAAATCCTATGTTCTACAGTTAAGCTACAAAATGATTTTGAACAAAAAACGTGTTTTGGGGTCACTGGTGGCGGTCCCATAAATGTTCGGGCGGCCCCTAAATATATCTGGGGGCCGTCACCTTTATGGGTGCCGCCTGTCTGTTTCGTCAGTTTTTAGCAAACATAGAAAAATCATATAAAATCAACTGTAAGTCCGTAGAAGTCGTGCCACCCGCCATTTCGAAGATAATTGAGTCTAGTTTCATTTAAAAATACTTCGAAGTATTTATTCTAAACTTAAGTCAGTCAGAAATGCAAAATACTACATAGTGGTCAAAACTATATGTTTTGGTTTGACGTAAAACTTGTATTTTATATTTTCCTTTGAGTCGGGAATTTCTAGTAGATTTATCTTTGAAAAATATTGTATTTATCCTTTCAAAATATTTATCTTAATAAATTATTAAAATGGGGAGGAACTATTTTATTTTCAAATAAAATCAAGCTAGGTATACATCGTTATATCTAATACACAAAACAACGACGAATATCCTTATGTGTATGCTTAGTGTATGCTAGTTGATTCTGTGTGATTACTTTTGTTTTACTTGGTTACTTAGAATTAATAGTACTCATTACTATTTGTAATTGAGCTAATTATATATCTAAACACATGTGCCATGTATGCTATTTGTATGTTACTAGTTTTCTGGATTATGCCTAATAGGTATTACCTTAGGTTGTATGAAATTGTATGTGTTAAATTTAATAGTTTAATTTGTTAATTGATCGGGTTTTAATTAATCGTTAATTTGTTATTCGTGATAAACACATGCAAGTTTAACATGGATTGATCTATGATTTAAATTTTGGTTAATTGTTAATCGTTTGACATGCAAATTCAATGATTAATACATAAAAGTTGAATTTTTTTAGTTTTTTGGATTGTTTGACACACTGTTACTAAAATATTCCTAAAATATTCATTATACTTCGAAAACATTTGAATTTTTTTATGGTAGATCCACAACTCAGTAAGCTACAACTTTGTAGGTTACTGCAAAAGCTAGGGAAAACCCTAGCTATGTCCAGTCGAGGCCTGAAGTCGAATGAAATTTTCTATCAGCTTTTATGTGCTATGTGGTGTATATTTATATATGGCTTACGCTATCGATTATATCGATGGATGTGGCCCGATTCATTGGAAGAAGGAGCCTTATATGAATATATACATAGTTTAATTATTTGATAATTAGGATCATCGTTAATATTTGCATGTGTTAATTGTTAAGTGGTTTTTAAATAAATGTTATGTGTATTAGTAGTTTATATTTATTTGTTTTTAGAAGTTATTGACTTGTGTAGAAACAAAAGAGTTTTTCGGAAAGAAAATATAAACATGATTAATAACTATGAAATAAGATTTAGTATAGACTATTAATTGCAAAGTCTTATGAGTCACTCAGGTGTGGTTATCTATAATGTTAGGGCTCATACCTTAACTTCCCATGACGAGACTTGCAATTTAATAAGTTTATAAGTGTTTTAAATCAAAGATTGAATTTTATCAATGACGAAATTTGCAAAAGTACTATTTATTTTCAAGGCATATCACCAAGGGTTTGAGTTTTATATACTCTATAAATCCCTGATATCTTGCAATTATTTAGAAAGCGTGAATGGTCTAGGGTTTGAATGTTTTTAATCATTCTTTAATCTTTTCCCGCGATAAAATAAGAATTCTTTAGATTTGAAAAAACACGGTTGAACGTCATTTTTAAGGGATAACACTATTTATACATGAGTTGTATAGAAAATATGTGATACCGTAATAAATAACTTAATTGAGTAAAGTTTTTAACCAAATTTATAATACGAAGATGTATGCATGCTTCTTCGTACATATTTGCCACGTCAAATAAAAATACCCTTTTTAAATAAGTTGTTGCCATCCAATTTGAAAGAACACTTGGCATTTGCTGTTCATCTCGTTATATGTATGTAGATTGCCAAACCACGTTGGATATACACTTTTCGGAGAACGTTGGTGTTACATAATATAGTTCTTGATTGGACGATCTTAATTGATTGGTAAGACGAGGTGCAGACCTTTAGCTCAAGGCATTAGATGGGATAAATACATGCTTACTAGCTATTAAGTAATTAAAGTATGTCCCATAATGTTTCTAGAAATTGAACGGTGTCAATTATTGCTCGTCAATTACCTTTTGAAAACACCATTGTAGCATTCAAACTGATGTGGATTGGTAGTATGTCAAGTTGGTATTTAGGCCTTAGGAAAATTAATTGTTTATATATTAACATGGGTAGTTAATTGTATTCAAGGCCAAAGTACACGTAAGAAGTTAGTAGTTATATTGAGTCAAGCAAAGTATAACGAAAATACTAAAATCTTGACTTAATATGTTTGTACGGTATGGCACTACCTGTCTAAAACATAAACCATTCGGCTTTCAGGTCGATGTTTAAAAGAGAAAACTTTCTGGTTCAAATTTTAATGATGGGTTTTGTTCACCTAAGATGGTCTTGAGAGTTGAAAAGAAACTATTTATCAATGAACATCTTATTTCCCCTGCTCTACCTATTGATTATACTGCTCAAGTTCTTGCACAGTGGAATGCGGTTTATGATGCTCATAATGAGGTTTCTTGTCTTATGCTCGGAAGTATGACTCCCCGAAACTACATGACAGCTCAAAAATTTCCTCACCTTATGACATGCTCCAGGAGCTTAAATCCTGTTTAAAAAACAAGTGAAGTAGAGCGGTTTGACCTAATCTAAACTTTCCATGCTTGCAAACAAGAGGAGGGAAAACTAGTTAGCTCATATGTTCTTAAGATGAAGGGATATGTGGAGCAACTGGAATATCTTGGTTATGTGCTCCCATAAGATCTTAGTGTTGGTCTAATCATGGCCTCACTAGTGACTTTGCTGGATTTGTAAGGAACTACAATATGCATAACATGGGAAAGACAATTGATGAAATACATGCTCTGCTTATTGAGTATGAGAAAGGTTTACCTAAAAAGGCGGTTACACCATAAGCAATGGTGATTCAAGGTGGTAGAATCCAAAAAGCCAATAAGAAATTGCTTAATGCTAAAGGCAAAGGTAAAGGAAAAGGTCAGGGAAAGGATATATAAAAGTTATATCCCTAGCTTAAAACCCTAAACTTATGCCTAGAAAGCACCCGACAAAGGATGATGCCTACCACCACCGTAATGTGGTGGTGGTTATTATAAGAGAATTGTCTGCTTACCTTGCTGGAGTTGATTAAGAAAAGAGAAGAAGTTAGCAGCTACTGCCCAAGTTTTTAGGTATCTTCACTATAGAATTATTTTCTTTCCCAAAAAATTCCTGAGTGTATGACACTGGTTGTGGTACTCACATTTGTAACACAAAACAAGGTCTTAGAGGGGAAAGGAAGCTGAAACAAGGAGCTCTCTATTTGTGCGTGGGCAATGGCGTTCGTGCTTGCACAAGTAGGAAGCTACTGGAATGTGAATTAGTTTACCTAATGGCCTAGTGATGTGTTTAGACAATTGGTCATATGCACTACTATAAACTATAGGTGTTGTTTTTAGTTTCACGTTTGGTAGACAATGGTTTTATCTAATGTTTTGCGGATTATGAAATCTTAGTTTCTAAGAATTATGTTCTTTATTTTAATGCTATTTTGAGTGATGGTATTTATGAAATTGATATGCTTAATCTTGTGCCAAATGTTAATTCTATTTATAATGATAGCTACTTCATTACCTTTTTAGATGATTATAGTCGTTATGGTTATGTTTATTTACTTAAACATAAACATAAAACCTGAAAGTCTTTGTAACATTCAGTGTGTTTAAGAATGAAAGTAGAACATAACTCAGAAAGACTATAAAGGCACTCGATCATGATCATTGAGGCGAATAATAAGTCAGAGTTTTAAAGATTATCTCAAAGCTTGTGGAATTGTTCAACATCTTACACCTCCATATACACCACAACACAATAGGGTGTCTAAAAGGAGGAATAATACTTTGTTAGACATGATTTGATCTATGATGAATCTTACAACCCTGTCATTATCCTTTTAGGACTATGCTCTAGAGACTGCTACACACATTCTCAATATGGTTCCTACCAAGAAGGTAGATAAGACCCATATGGTTATGGTATGGAAAATTCCCTAACTTGTCTTACTTTAAATATATGGGGATGTGAGGCGCTTGTGAAGCGGGATACGCCTGACAAACTCCAACAAAGATCTGTTAAGTGTATCTTTATAGGATACCTAAAGGAAATGATGGGTTACTATTTCTACTTCCCACCTGAAAACAAAATAGTTGTTGCAAGGTATGCTGAGTTCTTGGAGAAAAATCTTATATCTCAAGAAGTCAGTGGGAGGGCCGAAGAACTTGAAGAAATTCAAGATAAAGATACATCACCTTCTGAAAACACTAGCGAAATTCCTATAGAGGTTTAAGGTTTCGAACCACCTCAAGCGGAGTTGTGTTCCCATTTGTAGGCCCGCAAGGACACATCGAGCTCTCGATCGCTTATGTCTAAATATAGAAGTGGAGGAGCATAGTTTAGGGGATCTTAATGAACCCAATAACTATAAAGTTACAATATTAGATTTGGAATTTGATAAGTGGGTCGATGTTATGAATGCAGAAATGTAATCTATGAAAGATAATCAAGTGTGGTGCTTAGTTGATCTTCCTTCTAATTGTAAGACTGTTGGGAGCAAATAACTTTTTAAGAAAAATACTGACATGGATGGCATTGTACACACCTATAAAGCTTATTTAGTAGCAAAGAGTTATACTCAAAACTACGGGGTTGATTATGAAGAAACATTCTCACCCGTTGCTGACATTAGAGCTATTAAGATTCTTATAGCCATAATGGCGTTCTATGACTATGAGATATGGCAAATGGATGTCAAAACTGCCTTCTTAAATGGTTATCTTAATGAAGACATTTATATGGTGCAACCTGAAGGTTTTTTAATCCTAATCATCCCAAGAAAGTATGCAAATCGGACAAAACCGAGCACGGGAATGGAAAGAGCGCGAAATTACGAGACCAACAGTGCCCTCGGAATTTATTGGGCCACCCGTAGCCCATTTAAATGGGCCGGGCAGTCCCACTATATTTTCTAGCAATTTAATAACATGAATATTCCAAGCTGATATTCACAGCATAATACAGACGATGCCAAAGTATGATTTAGAAAGTAATGCATAACTGATGCCCTCAGCGATGGAAGTGTAAAACTTTGGCCAAGTTTACTTTATGAATGGAGTGTGGCCCAAGTCCATTTCACATACTACTTTTGAAATTCACATGTACTGTGAATATGTAATGAAGAAAGGATGCATCAAAGATCACGTGCCCTCTAAATAAAAGAAAAAACTACACGTGACCCTCTACTACACTTTTTTGGACCATTCAAACGCTGACACGTGGATTGGGCAAGAATGCAAGAATTTCATTTCATCTATGAAAAATGATCGAGTGGTTATAAACTTTTGTACATGTGAATATATGTGTGTCCTGCGTTATTCTACGTAAAACCAAGGTCACATGGCCATCTATGATTAATAGATCTATAACTGATGTACGAGGATGCAATCATAAGATACATATATGCATTTTCATTACGCATTTCATTACGCATTGACTTCACTCGGAAATTACTAAAGTATCCTCACCAAGTTGGACTATATAAAAACATACGCATGCATTTGATTGGGGGGGTAGTTTTTAGTTTAGAAAAATTTGTATTTTCATTTCTTTGTTTTATAGTTTATTTTATATGTCTTAGAGCTTATTTTCAGTTTGTAAAAGCTTTTTCATAAGCCTATTTGTATTGAATCTTATTACCTTTTTAATATAAAGTGTTTTGAGGTATTGTTTTACATATGAGCTTATTTACTACTTGTTCTTTCCATTCGCTTTTCATCTAGCTTAATGGAAATATGTATTTTCGTGGCTTTTTTTGGGTTAGATTATGATTTAGCAACATAGGAGAGTTTTATTTTGTTCTTCTATACTCTTATTTTCTTATTTCTTTTTGTGGCTTGATTCGAACCATGTAGAAGGTTGCGTGAGTTTAAGACTCGGCTTATTATTAAGCCTTGAAAACATTAGTTTCGAGAGCTCGTTAGCTTAAAACTCAGCTTATTTGGTCTCAAAAGTGGTTTAGGCTGTTTATTTTTTTTCTTATTCGGTTATTTTTACTCAAGATTTCTAGCTCGATTCAAACATTTCAAAGGAAAGTGCAACGAGCTTATATGCTCGGCTTACTCATAAGCCTCGTCACCCTTAAAAGGTTTGAGAGCTTAATATTTAGCTTATTGTTCTTTTTATAATTTTGTCAAATGGTTTGCAAAAGTTTTACTTAAAAGGATTTAAGTTTTACTAAAGTTTGAGTTAGATAGCTTATTTGGTTCGAAGTTAGTATTTTTGTTCTAGCTTATTCTGGTTACTTTCGATGGTTTTATCTTATGGGTTTGAAGGTAGTTTGGACTCGAATGGATTTGAGGTTATTTGCTTATTCAGTTTGTTCTTATTTTGAGAGCTTAGAAGTAAAGTTCATTCGATTCGGTAAATCGGTGTTAGCTTATTTAGTTATGAGTTAGCAGTTTCTTTTTGGTTCGTGTTAGTTTCAAACTTAGTTTCAAAATAATATGGGGCGTTTGGTTAGCTTATTAGTAGTTTTCTAGTTATAAAAGTTTCTTATCTAGTCTCGGCTTATTGTTAGTTGTGTTAAAAGCTTATTTTCAGTTAGATAAAATGTGCTTTTCAGCTTGTGCTTTTTGCTTAATCCAGTTTCTGAGTGCTTATTAGTAATCCTAGATTAGTTTAGTTTAGCTTATTTGCTTTTTAAGGGGCTTATTGAGTCTCAAAGTTGCTTAGCAGTCTTAATCAAAGGCAATCAGTACTAACTGTGCTTCTTGAGCTTCTTTCAAAAGCTCAGTTCTAGCATAATCTCAGCTTATCTGGGCTTATTAAGTCTAAATTTAGGAGTGTTAGTTTTTTTTTCCATTCTTATACCTTTTTAGAGCTTTTTTTCATTTCAACAGCTTTGCATAAATAACCTTATCAGGCTAAGCATTAAAATGTCATCTTAAACTTTTGATTTCCAGCTTATTTTTAAGTCTTGTCAAAAAGCATTTTGTTAAAAGTCCCTATTTCAGCTTATTTTAGCTTTTTGCAAAAGAAAAACATGAAAAAAAAATAGGTTGGAATACACTTTAGTGACAGAAAAAGAGGCGCTATTCTTTTGGGAGGAAGGAGAGCTAGAATAGTGACCGTTTAGTGGCGATTTTGTAAAAATAAAGCGTCGCTATGATTTACCTTGTTTTTATTTCGTTATATATTGGTAATTATTAAAAATCATTTTAAAAACGTCGTAAATATATTAAAAACTAGTTTCAATTTTTATTAAATTAGTTTTAAGTGTTTAGTTTAAGATTTTTTTTGAAATTTGCATTTTTAGGATTTAATTTTGAAAATTTCGTTATTTAGACGCGTTTTTAAGTTCCCGTTATTTGTTTTTAATTTCGTAATTGCTTCCGTTTTTAGTTTAGCTTGCCTATTATCTTTCCCTTGCCTTATTTATGTTTCCCGTAGATTTTTAAGTTTTCCCGTTGCCTTAATTTGTATTTCCCGTAGATTTAGAAAACCAAAAACCAAATCCTTCTTGTATTCAAGCATCCAAAAGTCATACCAATAACGTAACCGTCAATTTCATGCCTCGTTAGGAGAACGACCCGGGTGTATCATATACTACTTCCGGTTTCATTGATTTTTTTGATAATTATTCTTATTATATATTTATAATTATTTATATTTATATATATTTAAAGGGATACTTTTCGAAGACTGTCAATTTTTGGCGCCCCTGCCGTGAGACGGTGTGTTGCGGACAAATCGTTACGGTTTTTTTTTACATTTAGTCACTTTTGTTTTTTTTTTTTTTTTTGACGATTAGTGACTTGAAGACCCTTCCTCGTGAAGTTATTGTTTTTCGTTTGTGAATATTTTCTTCTTATTTTTATAAAAATATAAAAATACAAAAATATTTTTCATTTCTTTTTAAAGAAAAATATAAAGTAAAAACACATTGTCCATAAAAAGAAATAAAATTCACCATCAATATATACTTACAATGAAGTTTTATCATTATTAAATTCCCGAAAATAAGATTTAAAACTTGCTTTGGTCACTTTGAAATACGGCTCAAACTTTAATCGATGAACAACTATAAGAGGGGTATAAGAAGGGTTGATCCGAGGAACTACGACCCGAAAGGAGAAGGTTTTTAATAGCTTCGCGCTTTCTTCCTCGATCCTTTGTTGCGTTTTTCTTTTAGAAGCTACCGTGAAGCAAGTTGATTATCGGTTTAAGTTATTCAATCTCGTTTTGTCCGTTAATAAAGTATGATGTTTAAAAAACTAGAAAATCCAAAAATAATCTCCTTTAACCTCTTTGTCATTTAATTCTTCTTCTTATCCCTCTAAATTGTTTAATTCTCATGGCGTCATTCGACTATCGTTTATATCCCCTTTACACGATTAAAGAATGCTCGTCTGATGGTGCTTTGTCACTCCAGACAAGTTCGGTTTTTAAAAAGTAGTCAAAGTCAGTTTAGTCTTTCATTTAAGTCTGTTGTCTTTTCAGTTTTTTTAGATTATTTCAGCTCATTTTCTTTGCTTATTTTCTATCCTTTATGCTTTTTAGGTCTAGTTAGGTCTGTTTTAACTTATTTACTTTTTTTCTTTTGCTTATTGCGTCTTAATATAAGCCAAACAGTTTCTAAAATAGTGTAAGTGTTTTAATAAGCTCAAAACTGTTAAACTTTCATTTAGCTTTTATTTAGCTTATTATTAAGTTTTGTCAATAAGTCCTTTATTAATGTTTTTTCATTTTAGCTTATAGATTAACTTTTTCCAAAAAGAAAAATAAAAAAATAAAATAATTATGCAAAAAGGGAAGCCACAGGTTTGAACCCGTGACCTCTGCCTTTCACACAACGCCTCAACACAACACTATACTACCAACTACCCTTGGGACTTTCACCTGTCATTACCTTACACCATTTATTATTTAAACATAACTTTCAGTTTTGCTTATCCGAACTTAATGGCTTTTTAACAGCTTATTTGTTCAGCTAGTTTTCTATTTTTAATTTTCTTAGGTTCCTTATAGCATAAAGTATTTTTCCTAATTTTCCTAGATTTTTAATAATTAGTTTACTATTTTTAATAATTAATTTAGGTTAAATCTGTTTTTAATTCATAAAAAATAAAATAAAAGTCAAAAAAATATAATTCTTTTTTCTAAAATTATTTTTAGTTAGTTAGGATTTATAGAAGTTAAATTTGAGTTTGTAATGTGTTTAAACATTTGTTTACTTGCTTTCATTTCGCGTTTTTAAATTCTCGTTTTTCAAAAAAAGAAAAAAACGGGGGTTTTTTTTTCGTTTTTTCGTGCTTAGTTTTAAAATGCTTTAATTACTTGTCCTTAGTTGTTTTTGCATTTTTTTCGTAGAAATAGAATTCAAAATCAAATCTTTTATGACATTCAAGCTCGATTCCCGACATAACCGTAAATTTCCATTCACCTCTCACCGTGGAGAACGATACCCATGTTGATTACATATTATTCTTTCCTAAGAGTAATTTGTATGATACTTAGCTTACGTATACATATATTATGTATTTTATTATATATACATTTGAGGGTTGTTTGTTTGATACGTGTTTAGACGACTATCAACTACTAGTGTATAAATCACCATTAAGTGGTAAGTGGGTAAAGTCTCTATGAGCTAGGGTTTAACAAGATCACCATTGCTTTAATCCCTAAGATAGATTATAAGCAGCGAGATATAAGATATTGCTTTATTGTGGAATGCTTTAATTATGACAAATTTTCTTATGTCTGGTTCTTAGGATGATGTAACGCCTAAAGTCTAAGAATGATTTTTTTTTATACCACCTCAGAGAGAAGAAAATCCTTGCACTTATAAACAACCAACTTTCTATCGGGACTAAATGGTTAATACAGTTTTCTTATATTTGGCTCAACCACTCTTTTATCTTTTGTTGATTTGCTTGCGTGGGTTAAAGTTTCTTGAATTGATTGTAGTCACCAACCAAACCGTGCCAGTCTCTCAGACTGAAAACCCTCTTTTGCCGTTAGAATTAGGATTAAGACTGACATAGGTTTAGAATAGAATAGAATTAACATAGATTAGATAACCAAGATATTAATTAAATTGATAGATTTAACCTCGCTTCAAAGTGTACGACAACCCTACTTACCACGAAACTAATACCGATTCGGTTAGGGTTACACTGCCGTTAATTAAAGTGTTGTTTTTGGTTTAGTCAGAAAAATATAAATTTAAAACTTGAATCATAAAAATATACACCACACAACGACACATCAAGTTTTTGGCGCCGCTGCCGAGGAGTGAAGTTGTTTAATTCTTATTTATTAGTGTTTTAGTTTAGATTAATTTGCATATTTGTGTGTTTGTTTTGTGTGTTTAATTTTCTGTATTGTATATTTTTGCATATTGTGTGTTTGTATGTTTTCTGCATTATTACAGTCTTCTGTAATATTCTGAGTCGAATGCTTAATACATTGTATTCAATTTATTGGATACGGCGTATAATTGTTTTTCAAACCAATACAGCGTATTCGACTCTATCATCAATACGGCGTATTCAGTTTAATGAATATGGCGTATTTATCTAAGCTATTTGACAGTTTTCTTTCCTAGCAAATTTAGTACAGGTTAAAATGGATGACCCCAACATTACTATGGAAGTGTATATCAGGCTTGAGGAAGAAAAGACTCGAAAACGTGGTAATGTGTTTAAAATGGATGACCCCAACATTAGTATGGTAAGATCTGGTATGATGAAGACGTTCACGACCTCGAATCTGTTGAAATCAAATTCCTAGCTATAGCTTTTAATGACCAAATATCATCTAAAAAAAACTTTCTTGTGAACACACGGTAAGTTCTCTTAACAATGAAATTGACTCTAGAGTTTCGTTTGACGAATCCGACGATGAAGATTACACGGTAATTTTTGACAAAAACTCGTTCTCTTATAAAATAATTTTTGTCAATAATTTGAAAACGGATTCGAAAAATGATAATGATAAAGTCAATATGCCTTCGTTTCCATCACCCGAGCCTACGGTTAGTTATTTTGATGATTTAGACTTCTTTAAATATTTTTTGAGAATGAATTTCCAGTCATTGTTTACAATGATGCTCTAACATCTAAATTAGATCTCTTAACTGAACCTACAATAAGTCCTCAACATATCGATGAATTTAATTTGAAAGATAAAACATCATTGTCCGAATGTGATGAAGAGGAACAAAACGTTTTATACTTTAATGATGTATTTCATTTTAACGTAATTTATCCTGATGATTCAAAATTAGACAAGGACAATGATGATGATAAAATCGATATAAAACAGTCTTCGGGGGGTAATGTAATAAATATGGATGTTGGTGCCTATGCACAAGGGTCAAATAAGCTTTTGGAAACAAGTCATGATACATCTAATAAATTTTTCAAAACTGAAACTTTTATCAAGAATCTAAATGTTAATATCATGACTTATAATCATCTTAGCAATGAAATGTCATTCATTTTCCTAATCAAGAATTTGTATGCGTCATTTGGCATCCCGTTCGACCCCAAATTGTTTTATAAGGATGTGATTAAATTGGAAAAAGTCAAACTTAAAGACCGGCTAAAACAAAAGTGCTTCCCAGGAGACAACCCGGTCGTTTTTTAAACTGTTTGAATTATTTTTATTTATTTGCACGAGAATGTCTTCCCAGACACTCCATACGGCATATCGAACCCCTCTAGACACTCCATACGACATATGGATGTGTTTGGACGTTATCAGTCTGTAATTTAATTTCAGTACTTTAAAATTTTTAATTATTTTTACAGGAACAATACGGCGTATCCTAGGGTTTCGGATATGGCGTATTGATTTGTGTACATCAGTGTGTTTAATTGTTTTCCTGTATTGTAGCCATTGTATAACCGAGATAGGAATTGCACTTTTGTCTTCTAAACTTTTATGCAGGACCTTGCTATAAGGAAATCGACGATATGGTATACTCTGAAAAAGACGTGTGTTGAACTCGTACGAGCATTCTGAAGCCTCGTCAACACACTTGTGCTCAAGAACTCAAATTGAAGAATCATCCCGAGCAACATATCAAGGGAGTTTCTCGTTCTAATTCTATTTCCCATTTTTAATTGTTTTATCTATACAACGAGGACGTTGTATAATCTAAGTGGGGGGATGGAGAATTAGAACGCCTACTTGTCCTTTCTTTTACAAATAACATGATTAAATTATGCCAAATTTTAAATTTTTTCTAGCATAACTTTTTGTAAAAATTACTAGTTACATGACCTCGCGCACTATAACCCTTATTGCCAAATTGTGAGAATTAAGCCTATTCTGTTTCCCAACGTTTACTAAAAATTCCACAAAATATAAGTATGTCGGTGATGTAGTGGACTTTAGAACTTGGCTTGGTATATCACTCAAGACCACAACAATGAGTACTATGGATATAGATGGAGAAACATTTTTAACTAGTTATAGGAATACACCAAATAGCCTAAATGTTGTAAAATTAACTAACTACACTGGTTAGTTAAATCCCATGCAACAATTTGTTTACTCTCACTTTAAGAGTAAGATCTCTTAGAAAAATCTGTTGAGCCATTCCTGTCTTTTTCACACCATATGTCTATTCCGTTACACCTTTACACCTTAGCATACCCTGTAGATTAAGCCTACTTAATCAAAGTTGCTAGTTGCTTTTGTGTAAAGTTTTGTATTTCTTGTGCCAAAGTGAAATTTTCTATCTCTGTTATGGTCGGGAAATTGCACAATGCAATGGGAAAATATGTAGCTCGTGTATTTTTGCTAATTTCGCGATTATGTATTATGTCCGAAGAAGAAGTGTTAAAGAAGGAAAAATTATCCGGAAAAATGATGATTGTGAAGACGGTAAAATTGCACCGAGGTTTATGTTTTTTTTTTAAAATTGGAAAAATAGAAAATGCATCAAAAAAGAGAAGGATGATTGATAGTCGGTTCAAAAAGAAAAATGAGAAAAAAATACAACAAAAAGAGAGAGAAAGAAAGTTTGAAGATAATCGATTCACAAGGCGCATACCGAAAATTACATAAAGGATTGATTTATTCGTTGAGACGCTAAAAAATCAACGATGTAAGTAATTGTACAAAGTGGAAGATATCGTCACTGACCTTGTAGAGTATGTAAAATTTTGGGATGATTAGGGAAGTTTGACCGTTAGGGGAACGCCAACTTAGGTTGGTTTGTATTATTGATGATATCAAGACGTTGTAATAGTGCGTGTCATTCTCATGGTAACAATCGGAAAATGTCTAGGAACATTGTATCTTAGTCTTAATCTATTTGTTTCTTGATTTTTATTTAACAACAATTTACTTCCCTCTCACCTGATGATTAGCCGCTGGTTTTACGCGAATGAGGACTTGTTCGAGCATGCATGTCTATTCTGTCATTACGGCCATGTATGCATGTCTTAGCTGCCTCGTTGGTTTACGACTTTTGATGAAAGTTAGAAGGTTTCCTACCCAGATCCATTCTTTCATCCTAACCCTTGGGGTAAATTGAATGGGATGTAAATCAAAACCACATGTCTATTCCATCGTTACGGCCATGTATGTGTGCGTTCACTTCCTGTAGGAGGGTAACATCTGTGAAAAAGGAATTTATAGAATGATCAACCGTAAGCCTTTCCATACAAAAACCCATATTTACCTTTATAAACTTGTTACTCTTGCTTTAGTGATGGAGATGTGTATCCTTGCCAAGCTTATGATAGAATACTTGTCACAACCCGAGCAATTTGACGATTTAGTTACATGTTACCAACATAGATTAGTTTGAGTGGATTTAAGTGTTTCATCTTTTATTTTGTGAGGTGTTTGGTTGTGTACTTGTAATTAAACAAATAAATTCTTAACGGAAAAAAATCCTTAGGGATACATTTTTATAAACTTCTAAAGGATACTTGAGGACAAGTAGGATTCAAGTGGGGGCATATTTGATGACATCAAATAACATCTATTTTATAGCATCATTTATCCTATGTTATTAACCTATTTTGTATAGTTATTGCAAAGAATTGTTACTTAATCATTTATATTTGAGAATTGCAGTAATTATGGAGTACTTGGTGAATATTAGCAAAAGGCACGCATTCTGGAGCTTAAATGAAGATATTTTGAAGATTACTATTCTAAAGACCAATACGCCGTATCCATTAAGGAAGATACGACGTATCCATGCATGCACTCACCAAAGACCACAAAGGAAACAAGCTCAATACGTCGTATCCAGAGAAACTCAATACGCCATATCAAAGATATAGTATGTGAATATTCTGGAAGATATCAAACGTGGTCCCTACTTCAAGAAACCTTAATATGCCATATCCAATGCCTTTGATACGCCGTATCAAAACCGACTCCAGACATTATAAATAGAAAACTCAAAACTAAGTTTTAAGTGTGCTAAATTATATTCTCGATACCTAAACCATAAAAGTTGATTTTTAGAGGAGAAAAAGAGCAGAAGAGGTCGAGCAACGTTATCAATTCCATAGGAGAACACGTGTAATTCCATATACTTTAGTAATCGTTCAGTTTTTAGTATCATTCGTTAACACGGTTAGTTTACCTTGGCTAAATAATTGCTTTTCGTAATTTATTATGACGTTTGAAGCTAATACCCTTCGGGTATAGCCTTATTAATAAAGATCTGAATGTTTGTATTTGTTTATCTCCGATTTCTGATTATATCGTTTGAATAGCTTGTTTTATGTTTTCAATTTTATACTTGTTATCGCGCTTTTGTATACTACCTATCATTCCAACGGATCTAGTGATCAGACAAGTAATCTAGATTTGGATAGCTCTCCAATAGAGATTTATACAACTAGAACCCTAGAAATGCACAAATATAGTCCTGCTAAATCTGTGTCTAGGATACGCTTCGGGCTTAACTGGTTAATTAGATATTGCTAATGGTTTATTGATTCGGTTGACAAGAAGGTGAACCTAGATAATTCAACAAATAACATTCTGATTCCATTGGATAGTTGGACAAGTGGACTACTAGTGTATAAATTACCATTAAGCGGTAAGTGGGTAAAGTCTCTATGAGCTAGGGTTTAAATAAGGATGCTTTATGCGGATGCTTTATGCGGATGCTTTATGCGGATGCTTTATGCGGATGCTTTAATTGTGATAGAATTAATGTGTCTAGGTCTTAGGAAGAAGTCCTCCTAAGTCTTAAGAATGATATGCCACATCGAGAGAAGAAATCATTGCACTTAATAAACAAACCAAATTTCTAATCGGATTAATAATGGTTAATACAGTTTTCTTATATTTGGCTCGACCGCTCTTTTATATTTTGTTAATTTTCTTGCGTGGGTTAAAGTGCCTTGAATTGATTGTAGTCACCAAACAAACTGTGCCAGTCTCTCAGGCTGAAAATCCCTTTTTCCCGTTAGAACTAGGATTAAGACTGACATAGGTTTAGAATAGAATATAATTAACATAGATTGGATAACCAAGATATTAATTAAATTGATAGATTTAACCTCGCTTTAAGTGTTTGACACCCTACTTACCACGAAACTACTACCGATCGGGTACACAGCCCGTTAAAGTGTTGTTTTGGGTTTAGTCGGCAAAATATAAATTTAAAAATTGAATCATAAAAATATACACCACACAACAACACATCAGTGATCCAATATTCCATCCTTTCCTTCTTCCCTCAAGTGCAAGAGAAGAACTTTGGTCATCGTCAAGATATGAAGTTATGTAGTCAAGTTAGTCTATTTGTAACATTTGTTACATATAGATCGAGTCCACGTCTTCCAGTCTTTAGTAGTATGTAGTTCTAGCTAAGATTAGTACTCGACATTTAGCTTAGTGTTAGAAAATAATGTAAGCAATGCGGTTTATGTGTTTAGGCCTTAAAACACAAGGTTTGTTATGTTGTTCATAAAACATAACGGGTTTGGTTGTACCCGAAGAAGAACTTGACATCTAGCTTAGTGTCGAAAAATAATGTAAGCAACTTGTATGGTTTTCTCCGCCGAGAAGGGAGCTTGTTGACTAGTGAAATAACTCTCGATTTGGGTACTCGGGGAGTGGAGTAGGGCGAAGATGAGCTTCATGACCGAACCACTATAAATCATCGCGTCTGGTTTGCATTTCCTTTTACGTATCTCGTTGCGCTTTTATTTACTTTATCGCT
>BQNB010143371.1:3660-16999 GCA_026074375.1 Tanacetum coccineum | reverse complement strand
TTACCAAACGCACCCCTAAAATACACAAACCGCTCACCTGCGCTTAGGCTATTTTATTCATGACCTTGATGCAACCTGGTTGTAAGTACAAAGCAATAAATGAACATATTATATTCAAAGAAGTACAAGTTGAATGTTTCAATACCTACGATTGGTTCACTTTGTGATCTTTCAATCTTACTTCCAACTTTGCCACATGACATAAGATTAGTAGCATTTATATTCCCATTTAATTAGAATGGATTTTACATGTGATAATAAGGTTTTTGATAATGTATATTATCTTTATTTTTTTTAAATAATAATTACTCTCTCCGTCCCAAATTAATAGTCTCTCTTTCCATTTTGGGTTGTCCCAAAATTATTGTCTCCTTCCAAATATAGTTGTGAGTAATGTAGCAAGTTTACCATATTGCCCCTCATGATACTAGAAATTACAAACTTTATTCAAAGCTTTAATTAATTCCATAAGGATAAAACTGTCATTTTGCAAAAAAGTAAGAGAAAGAATGCAGTAATGATTATGTTTTCTTAAACTATGTGTTTTTTGTCGGGGGACAATTAATTTGGGATGGAGAGAGTATATCATTGATTTCAGTTTTCAGTTATCTATAATTTTAGCCTAATATTGACATAGTTACATACACATTCTCATATCTTGATTTTTAGTTTCTTAACCTTCTTATATCTAGTTTATCTATTATGGATACTAACCATCTAAATTATTACCAAACTCTTCTAAACTCTCAATCTCAAAAAAACTCTCAGTTTTCTTCGGAGCTAAATCAACTGCCTAGTATACCAAATCGTGAAAATTCACAACGTATTTCTAGAAATTTGTTTGAAGATTCTCAAATACCAAGCAAAAGTACTGAAAAAATTACAAAATAGGAAACCAAAGAAGATATAGCGCTGGTGTCATGTTAGTAGTGATCAAACCCGTTGAAACAATCAAAGAAAAACTTCGATGTGGGCAAGAATTTGTCAAATGTATGATGTGAAAACCCAAAAGGTATCGGCCCTCGAAATGAAAATCAGATGAAAGGTCGTTTTAAACGACTTAGCAAAAGCGAAAGCAAGTGGGTCGCTGCTTACACGACAGCATATAGTAGAAAAATGAGTTGAATGAGTTTGAAAGATGTCGAACTTGATGCTTATAAAATTTACGAGGGAGATGCTCAATTACAACGTAAGAATATAATTTTTTTTATTAAGACAGTCACTTTATAAAAATATATTTATAAAGTAAATACTTTATTTAATATATAATTTTAAGTAATTAAATTAAATATAAAAGAAATAATATTATATGTTAGGTTGGGTTATTGATAAATGATAAAAAAATATAAATTGTTGTATGTATTTTGGTTGTATAGTTGAAGGAAAGAGAAAATAATATTTTAATAAGAGATTAGGTTGTGAAAAGTTGTGAACATAGTCTTAACGAACCTCTCAGGTATTCGTTGTTTAATTTATGGTGGTGTTTAATTTGTGAATTTAGTTAATAAATTCATTCTAGGTTTGTCGTTAATAAATATAGTTGAAATATAAGGTGTAATTTGTTGAGTTTGAACTCTAAATTTGTTGCATATAAGGTGTTTGTTGATATGCCTAACTTAAATTAGATATTCTCTTTGTAATTATTAATTGGTTAATTTTGTTAGTTTTCATGTTAATTGCTTCAAGTTATGTTTAGATGACGTAGTGATATGCGAAATAGTCAACAATCGTTGTGCTAGTGTAGTTTGCCATATTACTTATTGATAAGTTAGGGCTATGATCTATTGTATTGTTACGTTTTGAATGAGAAATTGATATGAGTATTGCGCTTTTGAACGAAAAGTTGAAGGCTTATCTGATATGAGGCGCTTTTGGATTAATCAGTATACAAGTTTTGTTTATGTTTTGTTAAGCTACTTAAACTGCTACTTTATTGTAGTTTTTAAGAAATCAAGTGTGACTGTTAATGTATGTTGAGCTGATGATCTATGGTTCTTTATTGAAATTTTGGCAAAACATGTTCAAAATTTTGAATTAGTTAGTTTACAGGATTTATACATAGAGAGTCTAGGTGTGTTTGGATACGTATACCAGAAGTGATTATCTAATTCCTGATAATTACGTTATAGTTTTTTGTTTGCATGAACTACGTGCCTAATTCTTTAAGAGGTCGAATATTGGGTTACCTTTTACACGCGGCGTTGATGGATCTGGAGCCAGGGACAATGGGTAGTTTGAGATCGGGGGCTTATGGTCAGATATTTAGACCTGATAATTTTGTATTTGGTCAATCTGGTGCTGGTAATAATTTGGCCAAATGTCATTATACTGAAAGCGTTGAGTTGATTGATTATGTTCTCGATGTTATCAGGAAGGAAGCTGAAAACTGTGACTGTCTGTGATACGATCTCTGGGATTACTAATTATGGAATTATATTAAATAAGTATTAAAATAATTAGTAATCCCTGAGATCGTATCAGTTTGCAAGGTATAAACAATGGATCTGTTTTTTTATTTACTAGATTTGATATTTTGTTGATGGTTTTGTGGATTTAGTTATTTAATTGTTTGTTGATTTGTGTTGGATGAACTGATGTGTGTGAATTGAATTAGAAATGATAGAGCTGTGGCGTATGTATTTGATTTAATTCATTGTAACTGTTTTTTAGGATTTACTTATTCAGTTATTTGTATGTTTATTTGTTACGAAAATCAGTAATCATGTGGATAATTAAAAACTAAAACGCCTTATGTGAATGATTGATTTGTATATCACTGACCAATTGGTGAAAGGTGTAAAAATGAAATTACTATTGCAGCGAAATGTTTCAACGTGAGATAGTAACTCTGATTTTTTTAGAAGTGCTACTTCATGTATGTTAACAAAAGTATTGTAGCTGTGAAATATATAAAATGTATGTTGAAGGTCTCAGTCTCCGGTGTGCTAACAAATTATTTGTTTAGAACTGATGGATTGTTTATTTTAATTTGTTATTGGAATCATGTGGGTAATAAAGTAACAAAATGGTTTATGTGAATTACTGATTTGTGATTATGAGACTTAAATTTGGCTGGCTGTTGATGAGTTATCATAATTTAAATAGTGCAGAATGAAAACAAAATGTTGTAGTTGTCCATCATTTGTTGTTTTTTTGGGTTTAAAGTTGCAATTGATGGTTAACATTATCTAATTTCAACATAATATAAACTACTTTGAAGCAAATATAATAATAAACATGGATTCAGTGATTTCCTTTCTTAATGTTCAGTAACTTTACTTGGCATGGTATTATTGAGATTGATAACAGTTGTTTTTTACCTCTCTTACTCAAATAACAATGTTGTGTTCAATGGTTGATTTTTTTGTCACTTATGCTAAAGTGAAGTATCATTATCTGTGATTCAGTATGATCCCACGGGTCTTTGGTTGGAAATATGTTAATGGTTTTTGACATGCAGGTTTTCAAGTGTGCCATTCTCTAGGAGGTGGTACCGGTTCTGGTATGGGTACACTGATGAGTGTATGGTTCTTGATAATGAATCATTGTATCATTTGCTTCAGAACTCTCAAGTTGACTATCCCAAGCTGTAAGTATTCTCAAATTGATTTTCTTATCGCATATCTTCATATTGAAGATATAGTAATTGCATAAGGTGACTAACGTTACAATTTTTGTTGCAGTTGGTGATTTGAACCATCTCATTTCCACAACAATGTTTGGAGTTACCTGTTGTCTGAGGTTTCCTGTCAGCTCAACTCTGATCTTCGAAAACTTGTTGTGAATCTAATCCCACTCCCGCATCTCTATTTTTTCATGGTTGGTTTTGCTCCACTTACCTCACGTGGATCCGAGCAGTATCGGGCTATAACTGTCCCAGAGCTCACTCAACAAACGTGGGACACCAAGAATATGATGTGTGTTGCTGACCCACGTCATGGGCGTTACTTGACTGCATCAGCCATCTACCGTGGAAAGATAAGCACCAAGGAAGTCGATGAGCAGATGCTTAATGTTCAAACAAGAACTCTTCTTACTTTGTGGAGTGGATCCCAAACAATGTGAAGTCCACTGTCTGTGATATCCCACCAACTGGTCTAAAGATGGCATCGACTTTTATTGGTAACTTACTTCCATTCAAGAGATGTTCAGGCGTGTGAGTGAGCAGTTTACTGCTATGTTCATTAACTTTTAATCAACATCAACTGCTACAAGTGCTCATCCAAAAATTTCAAGATCAACCGCTACAAGTCCTCATCCAGAGAATCCCACATCTAGTACGAGTTCTCATCCAAAGAATCCCACGAATCCCACATCTGGTACGAGTCCTCGTCCAAAAAATCCAACATCAGGTCCAAGTCGTCAACGTTATTCATATTACAGGTATGCATTTGGAAAAAATATTCAAATATATTGCATTTCTTTTCAAAATATACAAACCCGGCCCATTTGACCCATTTCAAAACATGTCCTCTTTTTTAACCTCTAATCAGATGACCCTAATCAGTTCTGTGTCATAAACTAGAGCCTAGCAAAATTATGGGTTGATTAAAAGCATGACATAATAAATCCACATAAATAAAACACCCTTACTCCACTCAAAGTACCAAGTAACTCTATACCAACTAAATCCACATAATAAATTTATTAAAAACATTGAAAATAAATCTACCTTAAAGTCCATATAATAAATTCAGAATAAAAAAATACTAAATTTCAAACAGATCTACCCTAAAACCACATAATTCAAAAAAAAATCTACCCTAAATTCAACATAATAAATTCAAAATAAAAAACATACTAAATGCGTATGACAAGAAAAAACATCTACAAATCAACGTAGAAATTAATCATCATAACAAAGACGGTGTAAAAAACTAAAAAAAAACCTCAATGAATTCCCCTGTTGCCACTGGTGTGAACTACTACGTCATCGTCGCCATGGAACTCTGTTTGTGTTTTTTCGTTCTTGAGGGTCTTCTTAGCAACTTTGGTGGCCTTCCTTAGCACATCATCAGAACTACTAAAGAAAAGTGAATGGGTGCCTACTAAAGGAAAGTGAAACCACTAATGAGGTTAAGAACTAATTTATTTATATGGAATGCAAATATTTATTTATTCAATTAATGTGGTGGTTTGTGTTTATTATTTGTAGGGTGAAAAGTCAAGGAATAAGATCGTGAAAGAAGCACTTGAAGCTCAACAGAATGCTGCGGGTAACAACGTCATGGATCAGGAAGGGTTAGAAGAGAGAGTGAGAGCTATTGTTGCGACTAAAGTGATTGATGAAGTTGGTGTTGTTAACAGGAATAAGGAAATGAAATTTGCTGATGATGTGCTAAGGAAGACCACCAAAGTTGCTAAGAAGACCCTCAAGAACGAAAAAATACAAACATAGTTCCATGGCGACGATGACGTCGTTGTTCACACCAGTGGCAACAGGGGAATTCATTGAGGTTTTTTTTTAGTTTTTTACACTGTCTTTGTTATGATGATTAATTTCTACGTTGATTTGTAGATGTTTTTTCTTGTCATACGCATTTAGTATGTTTTTTATTTTGAATTTATTATGTGGAATTTAGGGTAGATTTATTTTCAATGTTTTTGATAAATTTAATATGTGGATTTAGTTGGTATAGAGTCACTTGGTACTTTGAGTGGAGTAAGGGGGTGTTTGATGTTAGGATTTATGTGGGGGTCGTGGAGAGATCCTACAGACTTTCACGAAGCACCAGGAAAAGGTATGTTAATACACCATTCACTATTTTAGTTACTGTAATAATTTGTGGTAATTAGTCTAAATTAACCTTCTAATTTAATGATGGGGTGCTTGATTCATTGAGTTTGATTGTATAATTACTGGCTAATTTTTACTTTTCATTTTTATGTTAGTAACCTAGGGTTCTTTGAATTAGCATAGATAAGTGTATCAATGAATCAAACACATAATAAACAAATACATTTTAAACGGACCTGGATAAAATAGAATGCCTAGTTGCATTTTCATTAAACCAATTATTCTCATATGGTAGATAAGAGAAGGGACGAAACTTGAAAGAGACCGAGGGGGTTGTCCCTCCCCCCTCATATGGTAGATAAACCAATTATTTATTTGTAGTGTTTTGTCTTTCCGTAATAGATTCAAACAGATCTATTTCGACTATAGGAAATGAAGACAAATTATTCAAGAGTTATAGAAGACAAATTAATTATCTCATTTTACTAGTGCTACTAGACAAAATTTGGTATTAAGTACATGTAATGCTCGTGTCGGATAATGAGTTTTGTATGGATGATGATTTATGTATGGATAATGATTTTTATATGATGTTTATGTATGACTAGATTGGAAATTCTTATTTGAAAGTTTTGGAAGTTTTGATTTGTGTTTGCAAAAGTATCATTTGGAAGTTCTGGAAGTTCTTATATGTGTTTGCAAAAAGTATGTTTGTGCGTTCTTGACACAAAATTTGGTGTAGGCAAATATCTAAACCTGTATAGACATATTATGTGTCATGATAAGTGTGTCACCATAAAATTTTACTATCAGAACTTCTGTCGACACTTATTATATGTGAAGGAGAATCTAATTTATCGACATTTTTTTATAATTTTTCTGACACTTTTTCTTTGTCAGCAAATGTAGTATTTCTTGTAGTGTACCTCCCCCTTTCGGCGAGCAAGATGTTTCTTAACTCTATTTAAGCCACCGCCATGTATCATTTCACGACAAATGAACACTGTGTTCATGTTTTGTTACATGATCTCGTGCTTTATCTAACTTCACTCTTACACTTGTACTATGTCTTTGGGATTATTCATACTCTAAACATTACAAAAATTATCTATTAAAACAAGAGGAATGCTCAACAAAATGTATACAAAATAAAATTCATACATGCATGTGTCATGCAAATATGATGAATGAAAAGATGAAAAAGAAAGTATCATACAACATTATTGGTCAAACTCCCTTGTCATTTCATTTTGTGGATAACTTTTTATCAATTTTTTGTGAATATAACATTTCTCTTAAAACAAATACTTACTTTCAACTAAAAGAAAACTCTAAATTACCTTCATATATGGTTATATTTTGGGGTTACTGCTGGCGGAAACCAATTAATATTCTGGTATGAAAAGAAACAAAGTGAACAACTGTAAATTTAAGGTAATTAAAATTGACAAACCCGACTGGCTGGAAGTGTTTGTTCGGGTCAACCCGGGTCGTTGCTAAAAAAACCGATTGACCCGACCGGGTTTAAAAAAACAAGGCATTTTTTAGTTTTTCTTGAGTAATTCAAGCTCGAGCTCATTCGAGCCGAGCTTTATTGACCCTTGAGCTTGATCTCGAGTTTATATGAGCTTGACTCGAGTTATTGTCGAGCTTTTTATTTTTTATGTATTATGTTTTTTCATAAAATATGCATATTTAAGGGGTTTATATGTAAATAGAGTAAGTGTCGATACTTATTTATATGAACATATCAAGTTTTTCGAGTTGATTTTGTGCCGAATTTGATTTTTATTTTATATTACAATTTTATTTAGTTTACAAAACACGTCATTACAAAAAAAATTAGCTTTTCGAGCCAAACTCGAGCCAAATTCAAATTTATTCGAGTTTAGCTCGAGCTTCCCTCATAAAGGCTCGTTGAGCTATCAAGCCAATCTCGAATGGAGCATAATACTATCGAGTCGAGCTTTGTCCAAATTTGACTCGATTCGAATTGTTTACATCCCTGGACCGTGTTGGTGGTTATATGCCCAGAACAGGGTGAAGATAATCAATAGCAACAATAAATCAATGAATGGTTACCGGATATCATTTGGAATCGTGTTATCACTTTTCAAAATAAACTATTCGACTCTAATGCTTAGGTATCACGAATATCTACTTGGGATAAGACCAAATATTTGTTATTGAATTAGGCATAAATCAATAACCCGTATGCTTCCAAGTGTTTAGGTTTTGATACGACCCGGTTTGGGTTGTATCAGATAGTAGCACCACTTCAAGCGTGTGCAAACTCTTTAAGAAGATAGAGAGAAGAACTATAGGTATTTTGATCTTTAACTTGATTGATTGATTGATGAATGGTTTGATATATTTATACCGAATACAGTCAAAGTCACATACAAGACCAGTCAAAATCAGATACAAGACCTTTCCTAAGATAACGAAACTTTCCTATTAAGACTCAAACATAATAAAATAAAGATTAGTTATTATACGACATAATAAACTATGACACTTATCCTAAACCAAGGGCATAACTCTTGACAATGCATCAATCATATCTCCTTCTTGAAACTCCTCCGAAAGGCCGGCAACCACATCACTTCCAGTACCCGCATTTGGTTGAGCAAAATTATTGGCGCCCCTACTATCCAAGAGATCGAGAACATCCCCGATACCATTTTTTCCCAAAGTTGAAGAGCTCACGGACTTCCGTATCCAACCAAAAAAGTGAGTGTAGAACCATTACCGTTGTCCACTACTTCCTTCGTAGGTACCTTCGGACCTGAAGATTCCGAATCATTACCACCATTGCTGTCAAAAGTGTCGGCAAAAATTGGTGGTTTGGCGTCATCTTTTTCTTCAAAACTTCATTCAGGTTATCTTGGTTTTCTTGATGCTCGTGTTCTTCAGAAGTAGCAATCATACTTGTTTTGACAGCTTCTACCTTGTTCGGATTATAGAAAATCGTTTCCTCAAGATCTTGAACCTGTATCCTTGTGTTTAGGTCGTTTGGTTTGGCGATGGTTATGGCGGACCGCTCGTCCTCAAAACGGGCCTCAGTGATACGAGCTAATGAGAAGGATTCTCCTAAAGTTGTAGGCCTTGCCCTCAATAGTTCTATTTGTAACGCCACTTTAAGTCTGGAGATATTCAACAATTTAAGTAAAGATAGAGATCCCCGTTACTCGATTTATAAGTATCTCAAACTCAGTCTGGTATTCGACCACCGTAATCATTTGAAAGACCTTATATAGTTCGTATTCCGCGTCCTGATCGCTGCCGCCAGATGCCATGAACAGTAACTCGAAGAACAATAATTTTTTCACTGACGAACAGTACCTCGTGAACAGTAACGAGCGAACAGTAATTTTTTTAAACCTTAAATCGGAAGGTCTCTCAACGAGAGCTCTCAATGAAAGCACCAATTGATACGACCTGGTTTGGGCTGTATATGTGTGTCTCTCATGCAGATGTTAAGATCTTTATTTATAGTTTAGATCACTCAAGCCTAGTCAATGGAATTATTAGTGATAAACATCCCATTAATCACCACATAATTGGCCTCCATAATAGTAAGTATTAGTGGTTACATGACCAATTAAACATGGTCATAAATGCAGTTATAACCGCCACTTGAATAGGTCAAAACCGTTACAAGTTAGTTGAACTCATCCCAGCTAAGTCATTCCTTTAGGACCTTGAACACTCATCAGCTGGCTCACTGAAGAACATACAAGCTGAAGTGTTCATATTGAAAAGACTCACTAATGAGATAACCCGCTGAGGAAACATCCTCTGATGGATTACTCTCTAATGGTGTCCTTCAGCTTACTACTCAGAGAGTACAAAGCTGAAGCCACTAGACTGATGAATACCATTCAATTCAGAGTTACACTCACTGAAGAGTGAACTCACTGAACTTCATCAGCAACTTGAACTCCCTTTTACCACTATTAGAGTCAGGATGTTTAGTGACCTATAGGTGTGCACTCCGCACCTCTAGCCCCATTACCCGGTATGACTGAAAAATAAATTTCCAACAATCCTCCCCAATTTTGTACAATTTCTTTTTGCTTGAAAAATGGCATTAAACAAAGAAGTGCATAAACAAAAATATCCTGAGGATTGAATTTCTATCTTAGTACATTACCCGTTTAAATATTTAAGAATCAGGGTGTTTTAAGAATTGAACCCTTCAACCCATTTGAATACCTGAAGATAAAATACACATAAGTTTTCAAACACTTAAACGCTCCTGACACTTATACAAGCCATGTGTCCATATCCAATTCATAAATGTTGTAAAAGTTAAAAAGTCCAGAGCTTCCCGAGGCGGCAAAACCTCAACATTTACATAGGTGGTTCCTTTATATTCATGCTCCTGCTAAGCACTTTTTCAAAGACATTAGCCATTAGGAAGTAAAAGACTTCATCCTCCTTTCCAGCAGGTTCCAAGCACATCCTTGGTATGATTGTAAAACATGTGCTTTAGTCAACTGAATGTTCCGCTTTCCACATTGAATTCAGCTCATAAGTTTCCTCAAGAGGGAGTTGGGTGTCTTAGCATTCAGTGACTAACTTGGACTTTAAACACATCCCTTCAGCAGACTTTATAACCAAGTCTCTAGCCAATCCCTTTGTCAAGTGATCAGCTAAGTTTTATTAAGACCTCACAAACTCTATAGATACCACCCCATTCATGATAAGTTTACGAATCATGTTATGCCTAACACCTAAGTGTCTAGTCTTACCATTATACATTTGGCTATAAGCCTTTGCCAATGTAGCAGCACTATCACAACGTATAGATATAGGTGCTATAGGTTTGGACCACAATTGAATCTCAAGGATAAGGTTTCTCAACCATTCAGCTTCCTTACCAGCAGCTGCTAAAGCCGCAAACTCAAATTCCATTATTAAGCTGGTGATTCAAGTTTGTTTCTTGGATGAACAAGAAATTAAACCTCTACCAAGCAGGAATACCCAACCACTGGTAGACAAATTGTCTTCAGTGTTGCTGATCCATCTTGTATCAGTGTCAAACTATAATACATAGTCTTCTTCAAATACTTCAGTACCCTCTAAATTGCTTGCTAGTGTTGAGTAATAGGATTACTAGTATACCTACTGCAAAGCAATATCAAGCCTTGTACAAGCCATGGCATACATCAGGTAGCCAATTACACTAGAATACTCAAGTTGAGATGCAGCCTGACCATTATTAGGCATCAGCTTCTCACTTGTATCCATAGGAGTACTCACCGGAGTACAATCAAAGTAAATGAATTTCTTCAACACCTTCTCAATTTAATGAGACTGAGAAATCTATTACTTTCATGTTTAATCCTAATACCAAGGATAACATCAGCCTCCCTCATGTCCTTCATGGAGAACCTTGATGATAAAAATCCTTTGTCATGTCAACTTGAACTTAGTTAGTGCTAAATATCAGCATGTCATCAACATATAGGCAAATGATGACTCCTTTATCAGATTCATCAAATTTGCTATATACACATTTGTCAGCTTGGTTAAGAAAATAAACACTAGACAAAACCACTTCATCAAACTTTTGATGCCATTTATTAGGTTTCTGCTTTAGTCTATATAAGGACTTAATCAATTTATACACCTTGTTATCATTGCCAGACATGATGAAGCCCTGAGGTTGGTTCATATAAACCTCCTCATTCAATTCACCATTCAAAAAAGTTGTCTGCACATCCATCTAATGAATAAACACACTTGTCATGCTATTTTTATGGTAATGATACGTACCACTAGGGCATAAGTATCAACGTAGTATATCCCTGACTTTTGTCTAAAGCCCTGAATGACTAGTCTAGCCTTGAACTTTTTAATAGTTCCATCTACCTTTAGTTTTCTTTTAAAGTGTGGAAACCGTAGATGGGGGGTAAATACGTTTCCATTTAAAAACTTTAAATCTTTTGTATCAATTACCCGATCAAGTTTGACGCAATATGAGAAGTGTCGATAATAGGTTTATAATAGCTAACGCATATTCTAACAATATAACCACACTCACAATATTTAGTACAAAGAGCTACACAACCTTAACTAACAAGATCTGCACAACCATTCACACAATCATGAGCACAATGCAAGTATAAAAGTAACGCGGTAAATGTAAAGAAATAAGTGAAGCGAAAGGTAAAAGAAAATGCAAACGGACACGGTGATTTATAGTGGTTCGGTCACGAAGCTCCTCTTTGCCCTACTCTACTCCTTGAGTATCTAACTTGAGAGTTACTTCACTAATCAACAAGCTCCCTTTCGGCGGAGAAAACCTTATACCAATACTTACATTATTTTCTAACACTAAGCTAGATGTCGAGTCCTTCTTCGGGTACAACCAAACCCGTTATGTTTTATGGCCCACCATAACAAACCTTGTGTTTTATGGCCTAAACACATAAACCGCGTCGCTTACATTATTTTCTGACACTAAGCTAAATGTCAAGTCCTAATCTTAGCTAGAACCAATCTACCACTTCACCTATGTATTTTAAGGCCTAAAATACTAACCAATCCACAATCAACCCATCTAAATGTACACATCATTTGGATCTACACACTACTAAAGATTGAAAGACATAGACTCGATCTATATGTAACAAATGGACTAACTTGACTACATAACTTCGGATCTTGAAGATGACCGAAGTTCTTCTCTTGCACTTGAGGGAAGAAGGAGAGGATAGAAGATTGGATCACATTTAAACAAGATTAAACAAGTTAAAAGATCAAAGGTTTAGAGAGATTTAGTGAGATCTAGAGAGAGAAAGAAATGAAATAAATTTGTGCAAAAGGGTTATGAAAATAGTTGGAGGTGACCCACTATTAGGAGCTGAAAAATAGCTTGTCAGGAAACGGCGGTCCCAGATATATTAGAGGGCCGCCGAATATTTAAGGGGGCCGCCGACCTATTTGAGGGACCGCCCGACAGATGCTCCTCTTTTTGTCTTTTTGTGGTGACAAACTTGTCTGCTGAAAGTTTAACATGTTTTGGGAGGAGGGGGAAGAACCAGATTTTAAATTTTGAAATAATTACCACATAAAACATTTCTTTATAATTAAAAAAATAATTTGTCTAATTAATTTTTGAAAAAATTATTTTGTTACATTTATAAAAATGTAAAGTTTAAGACAAAAACTTATTTCTTTGATCATCTACAAGTTTAATGCTTGTTTGTACATACCTTATGTGATTTACGTCGGGTGTAAACCAATGTCCATCTTGATGCATAATTGAGACGTCGAGAGATGTTGATGCATGTATGCATTGATGATTTGTGTAAACAAGTAACTTCCAAACAAATGTCGGTGTTGATGTAGACTTGAGACGTCGAGAAATGTAGATGCATGTATGCTTTGATGATTTGTGATTACGAGTAACTTGCGCACTTTACGTTACGCATTACAAGTCATATGTTTTTCATCACAAAAACATAAAGAGATCGCATAGATTAAATATCATAATATTTGCACTAACATAAACCTCTATTTTCTTGATCTGGTTCATATATTCATAACTTACCTAATAAGTCAATTTCTAATTGTAATACTTAGAAACAT
>BQNB010143370.1:0-16999 GCA_026074375.1 Tanacetum coccineum | reverse complement strand
TGATTCTGATTCTGCATATTTCTCATCACTGCATCATTAGCTTTGACGTAGTTTTGAAAATCATCCTTCAACACACCTTGTGTTTGCGGAGCCAGAGCTTGGTAAAGTGGAGCTTGGGGAACTGAGGGTTGATTAATCGGAGGTCGGTAAATTTGGCCTTGGTTCTAATTGTTCCCCCGGTTTTGGTTGTAACGGTTTTGGTTATTTCCTTGGTTTTGTTGAACGAGAGGAAAACCAGGAGGTCGAATTTGATTAGCAATCGGGACTCGGTAACCGGTATTTCCTTGATTGAAATTAGCTGTGGCAGCTTGAGAGACGTACTCTTGAATATTGTCACGATAAACGTTGCCATCGGTGGCAGGATAATTTTTGTAAGATTGAGCACCACCGCAAGTAACACAACTTTCCTCGACCGCTTTTACGGGAGCGGAAGCTTGGGATTTCTTATCGAGAAGTAAGGCTTTCACCATATCTTTAAGTTTGGCAACATCGGGAGAAATACCGAGGGTAGAACTGCTTGCACTCACTTTGGCAACAATCGGTTTGTTACGTGAATTACGAACTTTGGATTTGCTCTCAATGATTCTTAGGCAATCACGGGGCATTTTATCCAAAAAGTTACCACCCGCGGCGGAATTCAACGAATCTTGATCATTAGAGTTCAAAGCATTATAGAAAGTATCGAGTTGATGTAATTCCGAAAATCCATGATGTGGGCATGCCCGAAGAAGATCATTGAATCGGTCCCATGCCTCGTAAAAAGTTTCATCAAATCGTTGTTGAAATCTCGTGATTTCATTTCGAAGATTTGTTGTTTTGGAAGGAGGGAAGAATTTGTTGATGAATTTCGAAACAAGATCATCCCATGTGAGAATCGATCGAGGGGGTTCTTTTTCAAGCCAAATCCGGGCGGCACCCTCGAGGGAAAATGGGAAAAGCATAAGCTTTACCGACGTACTCGGGACGTTCGGGAACTTCATCGTAGAAGTGATCTTGTTGAAATAACGAATGTGAGCATGAGGGTCTTCTTTGTCATGTCCGAAAAATTGTTTGTTTTGAACGAGGGTAAGCAATCCGTGCTTAAGCTCAAAGTTGTCCGCGGTGATTTCGGGAACAACGATGGCATCCTCGTAACCCACGGTGGGTGCTTCGAGCAATTGAGCCATAGTACGATTATCGTCCATCGTAACTACGGGAGGAGCTTGATTTTCAATTGGTTCCACAAGATTAAATGGTTCAACAAAAGTCGGTGGGACTTGTTGTTGTTGACGGTTAGAATTACGAGATTGAGAATGAGTGCGCATGCACTAAAATGTAAAAAGAAAATTTATACTAATTTTTTTCTTTTTTTTATTATTTTTGTTTTGGTTTTTCAACAATGTATTCACAATATGTTTTAATAACGGACAATGAGATAAGACACTTAAACCTAATAATCAACTCGCTTCTCGGTAACTCTTCAAAGAGAAAAACGCACAAAGGAGCGTAGGAGTAGGAATGCACGAAGCTATAAAAACCTTTCTCCTTTAGGGTCGTAGTTCCTAGGAATAACCCGCCTTATACCCCTCTTATAGTTTGTTTAACTTTCAAAGGTGAGCCGTACCTCACGAGAGGTACAAAAAGGTAAGTTTTTTATCTTTGGTTCGGGAACTTATTATTGAATAATACTTCAGTTGAAAGTATTATTTTGATGGTGTTCTTTTACCAACTTGTGATTTTTATTTCTTTTTATGGACAATGTTTTTTTTTTGTATTATGTATACTTATAAAAGAAATTAAAAATGTTTTTGTATTTTTTTTATTTGAAAATAAACAAAATAACTTCACACGGAAGGATCTTCAAACACAAATTGTCATACGGCTCAACAATCGTATACAATCCTCCCCGGCAGCGGCGCCAAAAATTGATTGATTATTTATATATATTTTATATATATATATATATAATAAGTATACTTATAAATATATAAATATAGGGTAAGAATCAAAAAATCTCAATTATAGTAATCCGGGAGTATGATTCCCGGGTCGTTATCCCCAACGAGGAATGCAATTAAAAGTCGAGAGTCGGTTTGATATCGATGCTTGAATTGGACAAATTTGGGATTGGTTTTCTAAATCTAGGAAAATCAAAGAATTTATACTGAAAAACATATTAAAGAGCATTCCTTATATTTAAAACTAAATACGCAACACTAGAATCCTTAAATACGCGTCCTAAAATATCAACTACTTCCAAAATTTAACCATATACCTAGAAAAATTTTGGCATTGTAAACCTAAAAAATGACAAAAGAAAATTTTCTAAAAAGGAATTATATTTTTTTGGCTTTTTAATAATTTTTTATGAATTAAAACCTATTTAATCTATTTAAAATCCTAGAAAATAACAAATTAATACCTAAAATTCCAAAAAATGATTTTCTACTTTAGAAAAGTCTAAAATATGATAAAAATTTAGAAAAATATTTTTCATTACTTTTTTATAATTAAAAAACTAGTTTCCAAAATTATTTTAAAAAGTAAAATATAAAAATTTATAAATTCTAATAAAATGATGAAAATGTTTTTAAACTTTGTAAACCTTAAACTAATTTTTCTAAAACTAAAAACTATTTTTTTGTAATTTTCTGAATTAATTTACTATTTTTTTTACTTTTTAAAATTTTTACCTATGAAAATTAATTAAAAATAACAAATAAAGATGGAAAATTCCTGAAAAATTTGCTAAAAAACTCATAACAGTTATTTGAAAAAGATAGAACATATACAGCTTGATCTCATAGCTTATATTATTAAGCTAAAAAATTAAGCCCAAACTAGCTAAGCCCTTTTATAATAGACAAAATAAGGGCTCAAAATGATGATAAAGGAATTGATTTTGCAAGGTTATACGGAACAAAATCCCAAGGGTTGCTAGTGGTAGTGAGTGTGGGTCCGTTAAATATGCTTTTGGTTGATGGTGGTTGAGGTCCCGAGTTCGAGCTTAGGCTCACTTGGGGCTTCCCACTATCCCAAGCATTTTTTTTGCAAAAATTTTTTTCAAAACTTTTTAAATAAGCTCAAATTAAGAAACTTTGCAAGGCCACTTTTTAATATAAGCCCAAAATATAAGCATCATAAATAAGCAATGAAAGACAGAAAATGCATTTTTATCTTTAAGCGGTTAAAATGCTAACTGTTTGGTCTTTTTTGGGATATAAAGCCTAACAAAGAAGGCCAAGATGAGCTTAAACACAATACTAAAACTTCTCTAATAATCAAATGTAGGATATGAATAGATTAAACGTAAGAAAATAAGATAACATAGCTGAAAATTAAAGTTAACTAAGGTTTAAAAATACTAAGTAAAGCCAAATAACTCAAAAAGCTCTAAGCTATGAGAATTAAGCTTAATATGGACAAAATCTATCCCAATAAGCAAAACTAAACCTAAATAAGCAGAAGCAATAAGGAGATAAGCTTAAATAAGCACAAGAGCAAAATGGCCAAATCAGACAATCAAAACAGCAAAGGGTCACTTTGGGCTTAAAATTAAGCAACAAAATGGATCCTTATGGAAAAACATCTTATACCCCTAAAAAGCTTATCCAATAAGCTATTTAAATCAGCAAAGAAAAAGTATTTTGAAACTCAAATTGCCCTTTAAAATTGCTTATGAAAAAACTGGTTGTTCATTTCACAATACTTAGAAAAATTTTACAATCTTAACAAAGTACTACTTTTGAGCTTAAAATTAAGCCAACAAACAGATCCTTATGGATCTCAGACCTTCAAACAGATTTAATTTGGACCTCAAAGAACTTATATCATCAACCAAAAACTATTTTAAAATTAAGAGAAAGCCACAAAAAGTAAATGAAAAAGTTGTTTATCAAGATTTCCACACTTAGAAAACTTTTGGACCAAACTTGACAGAAATAAAAAATAACTATTGCAGGATTAAAGAGACTTTATAATGTACATTTTGACTTCAATACTATAACAACTCAAAAACACTTCTTTAACAACTGTTAACAAAGTCTTAATCAATTAAGCTTTATGAATCCTTTTTTTTACATCACAGATTTAAACATTCAATAGACAAATCCTAAAAACAGACTTTCAAACCTTAAAACCTTTTAAAAACATATTAGAACTCTTAAGAAAAACTTGTTAAAGTTGACGACGTGAATCACATGGGTCCAAATCCCTTTTCAGACCCATATTGCAGGTTAAACAAACCACCCCTTCCTTTAAAAACTTTCTTGACATTTAAACTTGTTCAATATTTAAACCACATAAATTGTAAAGACCAGATGTTAAATAAGCAAGTAAGACAATATTAAGCAAGTTTCAATAAAAAAATAAGCAATGAATTAAGCTAGAACAGATTGTGCAATTCAACAAGCTAATTTAAGACAGATTTAAGAAAACTTAAACAAATGATTTCTAAACTATGACAAGGCATACAAAGCATTAGATAAACATTAATAAGCAAATAAGCAATTAAAACAGACAATAAGCCTGTAAAACAGTAAATAAGCCTTGGAAAAGTAAAATGAAAAAAATTACAAACACCATTGCTCATAACATGGTAAATAATCAAATCTACAAGCTCTAGCTTGTCAAAAGACAAGCTAGTGAGGTCTATAACCTCTTCCCAAGCTAGCTTATCATCCAAATAAGTTGAGGTGTTTTAAGGGGTGTATCTTTTTAGTATTTTTTTTAGATTTGTATGACTTAAAAACAGGAAATAAAATCGATTAAAACAGTAAAACTAAGGCTTGATTCAAGAAAACAAAAAGCTTAGTGAAGCTTACTAGGTAAGATCAACAAGCTGTTTCATAGATTTTAAAGCTTAACAGGTTATAATTATAATAAATGATCAAACACAGAAAACTTAAACACAAACATCAATTTTTTCATTAAAAAACTTAAAACTTTTACAAGGAATCGAATACAAAATATTTCACTGTTAAAACTTAAATTAAAACTACATTAAAAGAGACTAAAAAAAATCTCCGCCACTACAAAGGTTAAGCCCTCATATTTTCTAGGATCAGGATAGATGCTTTCGAGGTCTTTTAGCTGGTTTTCTTGTGTGAGAGGAAAAACAACATCAATCTTGGCCCTTCAAATCAACTTGTGCTTCTTTAAATTTATCTTAGCCCTTGGATGTTTGCCACACAATCATTCCCCAATGATTGCTTTTGGATTGCCAACGTGTCAGAGCAAAACGTCACTCATTGCATCATTATTGGCTTCTAGAAGGTGGGTTTAATCCTTGGGGTAAGTGTAATTTTGGAAGTGGAAGAGTGACAGTGGAAAACGGGGTGGAGCAGAAAAAGAAGGGGTTGTTTATGTTTGTTTGTTGGTGCTTTAGGTGAAGGAGTTTGGTGAATTGGCGAGCTTGGTCCCTCAAATTATATAAGTATATAACATCTTTAGTCCTTTGTGGTGCATCTTTGGTCCTTTAAGTTTTATAACGGTTTGCACCGTTAGTCCTTTTAGGACTAACGGGGGTATTATAAAGGGGGTAGTGGTTAACGGTAGTTATAAAGGGTGTGGTTTGGGCTAGGTGTTGGGCCGGGTGTGGTATAAAAGGGTTTGGGCTTTTTATAAGGTTTTAGGTTTTAAGAATTTAGTATTAAAGTGGGCTGACCCGGGCCCACTAGGTGGGTACGAGTGGGCTCACTTTTGGTAATTTAGGTTTTCGGGTTTGGTTTTCGATGCTCTTTCCAATGCCACTTCCCGGGGTTGACTTTGACTGGATCTTGACCCCGTTGACTTTTTGACTTTAGACTTTGACTTCTCTTCACGCTCTTTCCGTTCTCGTGCTCGGTTTTGTCGTTTTGGCTTCGTTTTTGTCCTTTTCTTGGATATCCGTTACCTGCACAATACAAATGCAAAACATACAAATACAATGTATTTTTAGTACGTTTTTAGTCATTTAAGTCCATTTTTAATGGTTAAAGGTATGTGTAATTAAACGCATACCAGACGTAAAGCATTGTTTTTGGGACGACCCCTACTTGTTTAATATTTGTGCGGATCAAGTGATTAGACGATGTGTTCACGGCGAAGAACAGAGAGAAGCGTTGATATCCTCGGCCTTGCATAATATACCTACCGGGGGACATCATGGTGCAAACTACACCGCTAAGAAAGTCTCCGATTTCGGTTTTTATTGGCCGAAGATTTACCGCGATGCCCATGACATGGTAAAGTCATGTGACTCAAGTCAACGTCAAGGCAAAATCTCATAAAAAGACGAAATGCCTCAAAATACAATTCAAGTCATGCGAAGGGGACAAAAAATCTTTGACGTGTTGGGGCTCTCGAAACTTCCTTGGGACGTTCCCGTCTTCTCGAGGGACAATGTAATTCGCGTAGCAGTCGACTATTTGTCTAAAATGGTGAAGCAAAAAAGCGCCTCCACCATAATGCAATGCTTGAGTCGTTGTTAAATTCTTGAAATCTCTTTTCTCAATTTGGAACTCCTCATGCTATAATTAGTGATCGCGGTACTCACTTTTGTAATGATAAATTTGCAAAAGTTATGCTTAAATATGGAGTTACTCACCGTCTTTCTATCGCGTATCATCCACAAACGAGTGGAAAACTAGAGGTTTCAAATCGTAGTTTGAAACGTATTTTGGAAAGGAACCTTAGGCGAAAATCGTGGCTTCTGGTCCCGATTAAGTTAGATGATGCATTATGGGCCTTCCGTACCGCTTTCAAAACATACTCCTTATAAGCTAGTGTACGGAAAGGTTTGTCATCTTCCTATCGAACTTGAACATAAGGCCTATTGGGCCTTGAAACATTGTAATTTTGACCATTAAGGACCGACGGGTGAATCGCTTTGTAAAGTTCAAATGATGAATTAAATGAACTTCGGATCAAGCATTACGTGAACTCTTTAATCTCAAGAATTGAAAACGAAGAAGTATCATGATTCCAAGATTAAGAACCCGCGTTTTCATATTTGACGATCGAGTTCTTTCTCTTTCATTCTCTGATTAAAAGATTTTCTCGGGCAAGCTCAAAACCCGCCTGACGGACAGACCATTCACCATTGTCATGTTTTCCCTACTGTTATCTCGAGTTATCTTTCAACAGGATTAGACAAACTTTAAGGTGAACGGGTTCATAGGACTTAACATATTTTGGATCCCAAGGGGACATACCACCGATGGTGTCCTGGAATCTCCAAACCTGTTTCGTCCCTAATATTACGATGATATGGGGAGAGTCAAGCTAGAGACTCGCACAAAAACAAGCGCTTCGTGGGTGGCAACCCATGCTTATCCTTAGTAGTAGTATATTAATATAATAAGTGTGATGTAAGGAGACTCGCCTTTTCCTTTCTCGTGTTTCGTGTTTTGTGTTTTATGTCCAAGATTACCCGGATTTTGAAGACTCTCGTGCTCGTGGTTTTGTCCATCGTCCACTCGATCTTCAATCCTTAACATGATTATTTATGGGAATCCGATATCCTAGATCTTATTGATTTAACGTTTATATATTAGCATAATTAATAAACGGCTTTAGATTTGCGTAGAGACCCCTTAATATTTGAATTATGCCTTGAAATTAGTATGGGGGTGACAGTCTCACATTGAGGACAATGTGTAGTTCTAGTATGGGAGGGGGGATCTTTTGATTCGATCTTACTTGCATTTGCCTTGTTAAAAAAAAGATTCAAAAATAAAATAAGTGTGTTAACAGAGTTTTATTTATGGTGGTTTTTAATATTTTATATATGGGATTAAATATGGAATAAAGGGATGGGGGGGGTTTTAGGAGAGGTATTTAGGCATAAATAAAAAAAGGGGAATATGTGAATGATAAGAAATTTTGTTTTTTATTTTAGAGGGGGTGGTGGTATTTATGTTCTGTTTTGTTTTGGGGGTGTTAATATTTTTTTTTTTTTTGTTTTGTGTGTGATTTTTTTTATGGGGAGGGGGGACGTAGTGGTTAAGGGGGTGTATATTTATGTTTAATTAATATTTTCTAGTGTTAGGATGGTTTTATGTGTATTTTATTGTTTAATTGTTTTTTGTTTGGGGGCGGTGGGGGTTTTTTTTATTGGGTTTTGATTTTAATTGTTATTTATTTGTTACCTTTAAGGGTATGGGGTTAGGGGGGGTTTATTGAGAGGTTGAGGAGGGGTGGAATGGGGTGGGTGTTTTTTTGAGTTTTAATTATTGGGGGTATATTGGGTATTAAAATGTGGGTTTAGGTTTTAATAATTTTAATTGGTTGTTTTTTAAGTTCAGAATTGTGAGAACCAATCAGTTAAGTTTTTATTTTATGGGTATAAGGACTTAATACAGTTTTTGTGGAGGTGTTCAGGGTGTTTTTTTGGGACTTTTGTGGGTATTATTTTTTAACTTTTGTGGGTTTTTCAATTTTTGGGTGTGGATTAAGTAGGGGCGGGTGTTTGTGGATGGCTTGGACTGGGTGGTTGTATGGAGTATGGGCTGGTAGGGGGTGGGGGGGGGGGTACCATTATCGGGGGGGATATAAAGGTGGTGTAACCGGAGGGGCGTGTTTGTATGTATTAGGAGGGAGCAAGGGGGGGGGCCTAGAGGTGTGAAGGGACAATGGGGAAGTGGGGGGGGGGGGGGGGGGGGTAAGGTTTTTTGACGTTTTCCGACGTTCTTTTTCTTTTGATTTTTACAATATCCCGTTTAGACTTACCATCACAAAATGACAAAACATGACAATATAAATTTACTATATTTCTAGCATTGCCACAATACATTTGGCACAATTTGATTCAATTTTTAGGGCCATTTTTTGTATAATATAAAATGGATATTGTGATTATCACATATGAAAAATTCCCCACACCCACCCCAAAACCCTAAGTGATTGTCGTGTCCTCCGCACTATATTATATGCTTCTTAATACATATACCTCAAAACCTCCTCCTAACTTAATCCTTGAAAAGTAATAAGCAATGTACTTTTAATTGTGGGGATGAGTTTCTTTTTTGTGGGGAGAGTTGTTTTTTGAGTTGTTTAGAAAGAATTCACAAAGTTAGTTATTTTTTTAAACACCACCTATTTTCCCATTTTTCATACTTTTTCCCGATTTTAGATTGGTTTTTTCTAATTTATCAACTTACAACTTAGTCTGTGTCGACATTTATGTTTTGCTTTCATTATTCATTGATAACTTTTAGGATCACGGAACAAAAAGCACAAAAAGTGTCCAAATGGATAAATTCATCGTCCCCGACTTTCACCTCTCCAAGCCAAGCTTAAAAACAAGATCATTGTAAAATACAAGTTATGATGCTAACATTACTCATAAAAGCTAATTGTGTACTTACTTTTCCTCCCTTATTCCTAATTTCCTCTAAGGATTTTTATTTTTATTATTAGTGACAAATAAATTATGTCCTTATAAATAAAATAAAACCAGTTGGTTTGGTGTTTTAGGACCATTATTAGTTTGAAATCCTTTCCTAAAGAGACGATATGGTGAGAATAAGGTCCACATTAAGGTTCTAATTTACTTGGATTAGGGGTTTTTATCTTTTTATTTCATCCGAAACAAAATCAACTACGAGGTCCAGAGACGGAGCTTTATTTACATAACCCCGGAGTCGAAATTTTGGAGTTATTATTTTTATTATTGCAAAACATTATTAAACCTTGGCCTTTGAAGTGGCTGCAACATCGGGTTGTGAGCGGCAAGATGAACAAACATATTTCGACCTCAGGTATATTTCCTCGACCCTTTTAGCAAGGCTTTGCAACCATCGGTTAATGGCCGGCAAGATGCTAAAGCAAACTTTTTATTAGTCTGGATTATTATTAACATGTGCTTTATTTAGAAAGAACTACCACATCGGTTGTGAGCCTAGGGTGCGACGGTGGTTTGTGGTTTAAGGGTAGCGGTAACAGTAGTTAAACTTTTATAGCCCACAATTTTTTTTATTATTTTTACCGTCACCCTTTTTAAAGACTGTCACATTCGGTTCTGCGAGCCCCTTGATCAGATGTGCTCATCTTCGGCCTTTGGTTTTATTTCATTATTGTTATTTCATTATAGCCAAATTTTCAAGCCATGTGGTCTTTTAACAACTGCCACTCGGTTCTTGCTTGTTATACACTTACTTGCTTCAAATAGAAATTTCATTCGCATCATATCATCAATTTACTATTTAATAGGATATGCATTATCCTTTTTTTAGTATTCTCCTTAAAAACATTTATTATTTCCATTATCTGGTTTTATGCGAGCCGACCATGGTCAGGAGTGCCATTTCCCCAACAAACACTACAAAAACGCTATTTGTACCCTTACTTTTACACAGAAGGAATCTTACGAACAACGCACCCTCGGTGCTAGTAAATGATGATGATGATGATGAAGATGGTGTATGATGATGGTGGTGGCAGCGGGTGGCGGTGGTGGCGAGTGGCGGTGTGGAGTCGCGAGTGAGGGAGAGTGATGGTGGGGATCGGATAGATCGAGAGATGGGGAGGGTTTTTGGTGTTGGCCGGAAAGGCTCGCCGGAAAACTTTTCCGGCGGCTGTGGTGGTGGTCGCCGGCTGCCTTATAACTTTGGGAGAGAGAGAGTGCTACTTGTGTGTGTATGTATATAAAAAAAATGAGAAATATTTAATAAAGTTTTATTTATAATAAAACTTTTAAGGCAAGTGACAAGTTATAACTAGTTTAGGGTTGATTCTAAAAATATGACTCCAGGGACCTACAGTGAAATTTTGGGAAACTTTTATAATATATTGGTTCGGGACTCGTTTGAAAGACTTAACAGACGATTCAACTCTCGAAACTTGCGCCATTGTTTTCCAAATCATTTTTCTGATAAAAATGAGTATTCGCTTGATAATATTTCATAAATATTTTATAACATTTAATAAAATATCTGTTATTAATTTGTGAACCGGTTTAGCCTCGTCTGAAATAAAAGTGGATTTCAACTCGAATAGTCGCGTTTTCAAAAACGCTTTTAATTAAAAATGATGAATAATTTATTTAATATTTTTATTAAATAAATACTGATAATTAAAAACAAATTTAATTGTTTTTGTGTGTCCGCGTTGTATATTGTTCGAAAAATGCTTGCGGTGCTGTTTTAGCCCTTTTCGGCTCGTTTCCAGGTCTCGGGCAAAACTGAAAAGTTGTCAGGAATGTCGTTTCGCATCGAATTGCTTTAGGGTCCGAGCTGTGAAAACGTGATTTAGATGGTTGTTCTTGTAAGTCAAGCCAGACCCAAAAAAAGTCAAAGATTGACATCGTCATTCTAAATTCGAAAATTCTCGGATGTTACAGTACCTACCCCTTAAAGAAATCTCGTCCCGAGATTAAATTTGTGTTATCCGATTGTGTGACCGAGAAAAGGTTTAAAATCTGATAAACCGTTTCTAAGCAAGACGATGATAGCTTTCTTCAGCAAGATTAGATGTTTCGACACTTCTCAACATACCAAAAGTTTGGCTAAGTTGACCAGGATATATAATCCATATCACAAGTTTTATGATTGATATTAACACCACTGGTATCGCTCTTACTCGAACATCCCGCTTACTCAGACCACAATATTGTCTGCTTTGCCCGCATGCTTTCGCGAGTCAACGGTTGATCGCGCGTTCGTTAATTGTTTCGAGCATTGTAAAAATTTACGACATGTCTCGCTATTATTCTTATGATCATAAAATATCATTTTATGAGCCGTGTCATCTTTGTTCCTCAACCTTGGTCATAGCTCGCGTTTAATTAACAAGATATTTATAAGATATTTATTAGATATTTATAAGATATTTATTAGATATTTATAAGATATTTATTAGATATTTATTAGATATTTATCTAAAATATCTTTTAGATATTTTTCTTTAACTTAACCCTAGTTAACTTAACTAGAGTTTCTTAACCTTAGTTAAACCCTATATAAAGGCTTAACTAGTAAGGAAAATAAAAAAAACATACAAATCACATTCCTAAGGTAGTGTAAAACAAAAGATAACTCTTCCACATTTCCTCTCATATACATTCACCCAAACGATGCTAACTCTCTCTCATGTTGCCAAATGTTAGTTTCTTGGCAGTAGTAGAGAAAAGCAGTACTTGGATGTATCGCGACTATTGCTTTTACTAGTGTCACCGAAAATGAATAGACCAACTATCTGCTTCGTCGATAGGTGTTTATTTCGTGAAGGGGAGTTGCTTATTATATTGATGGGTATAAAGTTGTATCAGTCGGGACCGCTCCAGGACCCAACAATAGCGACCATAACGTTAATACTATAACAAATGGTGACGGGATATTGCACTCAGTCTGTTAGCTCCACAGACAGTTCGTGATTGCAAGGACTTGCAATGTCATAAGTAATAACTTAAGAATGAGATAAGGTAGCTCCAAATGAGGCCTTAAGATTTATGCGGAGTGGCAAGACACTATTGTGCTTCCAAACCTTTTTAACGGATTCTGATGATTATCGATTTCAGGTTCATACTCGTGTCATATCGGATACCATTAAGCCCACTTATTTATAATTTCTTATTTACATAAAGAAGCGTCCAAATTTATGTAAGTAAGAAATGATAAACTTATGGTTCGGTGATTTATAATTTATTTATTTAAATGAAGAGGCGTCCCAATCCTTTTAAATAAACAGATTATAAATCATCCTACTTAATAATTCCCGGTGCAATACGCGTACTCTCATAACCTTCAAGGTGGTTGACATGACGATGCATGTGCTCTACTGAGTATGGGACGAGTGATTTAAAACTCGTCTTTAGAAGCTGGAAGTAATTCCCGGTGCAGTACGGGACCCCTAAACGGAGGTCAAAAACCCTAAATTTCTAAAAATAAACCTAACTTAATTTTTTTTAAATGGACTCTATTTGACTAAAAAGTAAGTTTAAAGAAAACTAGAACAAAAACGGAGTTGAAATGAGCCTTAAAACACGAAAAACGAGAACGGGAACAAATCCCGTTCTTTAAAAAATCGAAATTTTACAAATTAGACCCTACGAAAGCAAAAATAATTTTCCTATAAACTTTATGATAAAAGAAAATTTTCTAAAAAAAAATTATATTTTTTTGATTATTTTTCTATTTTTTATGATTTTTTAAAGTTTTTAATGAAAATAAATGTTTAAAAATACTAAACTATCTATAAAAATTCTAGAAAAAATACAAAAATTAGCTTATACTAATTAGAACCTAGGAAAAATAACCTTGATGTCACAGCTTATCGAATAAGCCACGGAATAAGCTAAAACAGCTTATAAGGCTTATAAGGGGAAAACGTGTATAAAAGATAAATGTTGCAAGGTTATAACGAAAAAGACCCAAGGGCGCAGTGGTAGTGAGTGTGGTGTGTGTGTTATAAAAGGGTTGAAAGTGTTGAGGTCGGGGGTTCGAGTCTTGCTCACCCCCGATTTCCACTTTCCCCCCTTTTAAAAAAAAAAACTTATAAAAGCAAAGTTTTAGAAAAGCTAAAAATAAGCACTTTTTATAAAAGAAACTTTTTATGAAAAGCCCTAAATAAGCTAGAAAACAGCTGAAAAGTAAACAGTTACTACTTAACTCATTTTTTTAGAATTTTTCTTAAACTAAATAAGCTATAATACTAAATAAGCTAAAGCCTATGACTAAATTAAGGATACTAATAAGCTATGCTAAATTCTAAAGAGTTAAAGTAAACAAGAATAAGCAACAAAATAAGACATAGTAGTAATTCAAAATAAGCACTTATGAAAAACACTTAAAACCAAACAGTCCCTAAGACACACTTGGGCTTAAATTTAAGCAAGCAATTAAGCCTTTTAAGAAGTGAAACTTGGTGTTTGTAAAAGATTAGCTTAAATACTTCTAAAACAAACTTTTTGAAAAGACTTTGGAAAATTATAGCTTATTAAAAAAGCTTAACTAAACAGACAGTTTACTTAGCTTATGCTGAGTTTGGTTTTTTTGAAAAAATGACGAAGACAAGAGAGGACAAATTGCTTAATTTAAAAACAAAAAAAAGATGACAATTTAAAGCTTAATTTTTGAAACTAAATCTTTAAAATAATGAATTATTACTAAAAAGCTACTTATAATCTGAAAATCAAAAGCTAAATGCTATTTTTTAACTCCTTAAAAATTAAGGTAGAAAATGGAAGTTTGCTATTGTAACTGTCTGATTGCAATTGGCACAATGTGGAACTAACTAAAATAGACCAAAATGCAGAACCTATAATTATATTGCAAACACTTTAAAACTCATGCATAGATACAAAATAAGCATATTACACTAACTAAATGCTGAATTAAGTTAATTATGTAACTAAAAACTAGACTATTTGTCCCTATGAAAAACTTAAATCAAGCAAAAATGATTTAATCCCTATATGACTTATGATACTAGCTTAAACAAACCTAAATAAGAGTTTTAAAACAAACTTATAAAAAGACCAAAAGGCTTAACAAAAACCAGTACTAACTTGTAGTTAGTACTGCTGTGCCAAACACCCCTTTAACTAGACTCAAAACCATTTAGGCTTATGTGAAATGCAATCCAAAGCTAAATAATCTAAATAAACCAAATAATAAAACAACTTTTTTATAAAAGAACCTAATAAGCTTAAAAATCCAATAATCTATAAGCTGGAAATCCATAAGCTACTTGTTACAATAATATTTTTGGTTGTGTATTGATTTTATGGACAAATTAAACACAATTAAGATCTTCTAAGTTATAATTAACTCTAAACTAAAAACAGATTATCAAATAAGTCTAATAAGCATAATAACACATTAATAAGCACAAATAAGCAACTAGTAAGCTAAAATTAACCAAATGCAATATTTAAGCTAAATAACTTGAATTTTAAAGGGTATTTACCTCTGCCTTAGCTAAACAAAGCAACTAGCTCCTCAAAAGCTGTATACAGCTGTTTGACTTATTGTAAAATAAGCCTATAGTACAAGTCCATATGGCCTTCCAAAGTAAGGTAGCTTCATCTTCCAAAAGCTCAAAAATCCAAATAGCCAAGGTCTTTAAGCTGTTTTTAGAGTTACAGTAGATTAAATGACTGAATTGAGCTCAATTTGAGCTTAGAGACTCAAAGAGCTTATATGAGCTTATTAGTAGCTTATGAAATAGTAGCATATACATTTGATAGTATTAAGAGCTTATAAGTGAAAAACAGATTATAAAAACTAAATGATGATTTTATTAATGATTAAAAACGGATTACAATACTTGACAAGAGGAAATTACAAGAGCTTAAAAGAAAATTACAATTTTAAACTAAAAAGTTACAAAAGCTATTTTAAAAACTAAAGAAAAATGCAGAAAAAGAAGATGATCATGTGTGAGTGAGTGAGGGCTATTTATAGTCTGCCAAAGATGCTTCTAGGTCTTCTAGCCTCTCTTGGATCCTGTTCCTTCATTCCCTCAATCATTGGATCTCAATTGGGGTCCGTTAGATCAAATCTTAGCTCACACGGATTGCCAGCGTGGCAATCCGTGATGTGACACTCCTGTGCTTCTTTCGTGAGCGTTTTAGTGCAAAAAAACTGCTCCTTTGTGCGTTTCCTTCCTTGTATGCGTGTCATTCCCTTTTGGGAACTGGCCAATGAGAATGAGAGATGATGTATAACTCTGCCAAGGTGTACCTAGCCACTTAAATTACCCTTCCATGCCCTTAATTTGCACTTGACCCTTGATTTTGACCTTGTGGTAAAAGGGAGAAGACGGTGAATAGTAGAAACCACTTTTCCCGCGCCTTTTCTTTTATAAAGGGTGTTTGACTTTTTTTTGGTTTACCCGGGGTTGGACTTGGACTTATAAAAGGATTTTAGGTCGGGTTTTCGGGATTAGGCCCGGGCTTAATTTAGTTATAAGGGGTTAACGGGTGTTAACTCTTATAATTATAAGAGTTAACACCGTTAGGGTTTAGAGATTATTTTTGTAATTGGGTTAACTTTGAGGTACTCTTTTGGGAATTTTTTGGGTTTTGTGTTGACCATGTTTGACCAGGGGTTGACTTTTGTTGACCTTGATAGCATTCTCCGGCTTTTGCACACTCAATTCTGTTCCCGTGTCCGTGATTGTCCGGTTTTGACCATTTTCTTGAGATTTTTGCAATATCCGTTAATCACAAAAACAAAACAAGCAATATTCAAGCCTTTAAAGCACAATTTTGTCTTTTTAGAAACATTTTTGACATAAAATGGATATGTTTTTTCACACATATCAATTTCGCAAACTTGGTTATTGATTTTTGGGTAATGATTGATATGTGGTTGAGGATGATGATGAATTTTGAGGCATTTCATCACGTTGCGAAATTTTTCCTTGACGCTGACAAGTGTCACATCGGGTGACCAAGTCATGGCCATCTTTGTAAATCATAGGGCAATAAAATCCTAAGTTAAAAACCTTTTGGCGGTGTAGTTGGCACCGTAATGTCCCCCGATGGGTCCACTATGGCAAGCTGTGAGGATGTCAACAGCTTCTTAGCCTGCAACACACCGCCAGATCATTTGATCCGCACATATTTTGAACAAATAGGGGTCGTCCCAAAAGTAATGTTTAACATCCTTAAAAAACTTGTTTTTCTGCTAGGATGACATCCCTTTAATATTGAAATTCCCCGCGTTGTAATTTGCATAATCGGCAAACCACGAGGTACTTGAGTCATCACGAAAAGTCACCATATTAAGTGTCACGAGAGGAAACTTTTCATTTACCTCCTTTGGGTCGAGCACATTTTCATAAGGGTTTTCTAATAGGGAAAGATGATCGGCCGCGAGGTTCTTGGCTCCTTTTGTGTCAATTACTTTGAATGTGAACTCTTGAAGGAGGAGAACCCATCGGAGCAATCTTGCCTTGGAATCCTTTTTAGCAAAGAGATATTTTAGGGCAGAGTGATCCGTATACACTATGGTTTTGTTAAAGATGAGGGAATATCAGAATTTTTCGAAGGCATGCACCACGGCTAACATTTCTTTCTCTATCGTAGTGTAATGCG
>BQNB010143369.1:0-16999 GCA_026074375.1 Tanacetum coccineum | reverse complement strand
ATCATAGCTCTTATTTATCACTTTTCTTTTTCTCTCTTTTTTGATTTTTTTTACTTTTTTTTCTTCATTTTTTAAACCCTTTTTTCAATCAACATTTCATTCACACAACTAACAATTCCCCCACACTTGAGATAAGGATACACCACAAAAAATATGAATACGAAGGTTTACAGTCTTCATCTTCGTTGAAATGACACAATACTCATAACAAAGCGCGAACAAACTGTGAGCAAAAATCAACCAATCGTACCGAGCAACTAGCAACCAACCATAGGGACTTTTGACAAAGGGTAAGGCTAGGCTAAAGGTTATATTTTTGTATTTTTTTATTTTTTTCTAGATGAGAAAAATGAATAGAATGGCTCAGCGGGTTAAACTAGGGGTATCTAGCACTCAAGATGAGTGCTAACAAACGGGTTTTATTTGGGTGGTTAGCTAATCAGTGTAATTAGTTAAAAGAATAATATGTTAAATGGAATGGCTATTTGATTTAATCCTAAGTTTTCTCTTTATCACTTAAAAATACCTATATCACGCAAACGTTATCTCACTGCGATCTCGTAATGATTTCAAGCACAAGTTCTAGAATCAATAAATCTCCGGCACACTCATACAAATTTTAAACCGATACCAATGCTCCATAAAAGGAGACAAACTACAAATACACAACCGTAATGACGGATGAAACACTTGCAGTTGCATTTAAACCTTAACTCGAGAAAGCTAAAGGCTAAAATTATCTTAGGTATCAAAGATTGATACCCGAATTCCTTAAGGTTTAATTCTCACAATTTTATTGGAATAGTTATAAATGCGGAAGTAATGTTATCGATCCTGAGTCGGGTCTGCTTTATCAATCGGACACATCTCTGATTTCAAAAACTTTATTTATTAACTATGTTTTATTCTAATATATTAACATAAGTGACAAAAGAATATAAAAATAAGGATATATTTTTAGATTACCGAGGGCGAACAAAAGTTTATACTTTTAATAATGAGTCTGATTTTCCAATTTATTTTCCCCCCCACACTTAAGTTTAGAAATATGTGTAATTTAGACAGTAACTTAAAGAGTAGGACAAGCGGGAAAAATAAATATTAGAGAAACGAGACTTCCCGGGGCTCATAAGTCCTCGATTGAATTCTGGAAGATACGGCGTGAAACATAACGCCATCATGAGCATGTGAATTCAACCATATATAATATTATACTCTGAATATATCATTCCCCAAGCGATAAGCTATCACCACCATCCAAGCTTCACCTATTTATTTAATCTGCAAAATAAACAAAACTACAAAAACCGTAAAATACAAAGCGCACTTTCGTAGGTAACACGGTTGCATATAGCATATGCAACAAGCCTTTAAACCCTTCGGTTCCTCGAGTGGACGAGTTATAGTCTCGTGAGGGTTTACAGCGAACACACCCACAAAGTTCAAAACAACGATTTTTTTATTTTTATTTTTTTATATTTTTAAATTTTTTAATGTATACAGAATTTTCTAAAACAAGCACAAATAAAACACGATGAAATGAAAATAAAATAGAAAGGAAAATATAATTACTAGTACTCAAACATTCATAAACACATACGAAAGTAAAAATAAAGGCGAAAAGAAAAACTTTTAGGATTTTTAATTTATAGGCAAACACACACAAGGTTCAAAAACCTTTAACAACTACAAAAAAATAAATATTTTTGGGTTTTATATATTTTATATTTTTAGCACACAATAATTATATAAGGTAAATAAAAAAATCTATATATATTTTTATTTTATATTTTTTATTACTTTTTTAGATATTTATTTTATTTATTATTTTTTTCATATATTTTAAAATACTAGCGCGGGAAAAATGACAAAAGTACCCCGCATAACAAAATACGTGCGGCGGTTTTATTATGACAAAAACATATTTTTAGATTTTTTTCACTTATTATTTAATATCACAAATACAAAACACATGCAAGCACATAAATAGAGAAACACAAACACACCAACTAAACAAAAGGAAATACGAAACTATTTTTTAAGATTTTATAATTTTAACATTTTTATGCTTTTTAAAAAAAAAAACACTCAGGCAAACATACACAAACAAGCAAGCATGCAGAACAAACAAAAGATAACAACTATTCACATAAGATAAGACAAAAATAAAAATGCATCAGATTTATTTTTATGCAAAATTAATATTTTTGGAAGTTGAAAAAACACAACGCACTTAATAACAAGTGCGGCGTACTATGAATTTTGTAGGTTCCATGATCATTCATACAAACCTTAACAATGATGTGTAGAATCAAGATGCATGAAAATAAAGACTTTATTGATGATTGAAAGAAACTTTTTGGTGGCTAGAAACCCTAACAATAATATTGACTAGCTTAACCTAATAATGATAAGAACAAAGTGTATTTATATACTAATGGGGTTTGGCCTATGGGCCTTTCTTTTGGGCTTTTGCAGGCTTTTTGCATAACAACCCATTTACATCATTAAACATTAATTAATTAATTAACTATCGAGCTATAAAATGCTTGTTTCTTTAAGACCGAGCTTCTCTTGTTAGACTGTGAAATTATGTTTCTAACAATCTCCCCCTAAGTGAGGTATTCTTTTGAGGTCTTCTTAGCGTACATATTAGAATTCATAGCATATTAGCTCGTTGATGTTGCGGTTCATCACTTGTCTTACATTTGTGCTTCTGTAGAAATTCAATCTTTGAAACTTGAATTACTAGATTTGATAACTTCATCTTGATCTCAGATTTTCTTGAATTACTTGTGATCTTTTCTTCAATTCGCCATTCGCTGAACTTTGGTCCGACATGCTCATACTTGCTGTAATCATGAAAGCTTTAGTACTCTTTCTTCTTCTAATTATTTTGACTTTAGCATTTGAAGAAAACTTTGATTTCAGAGGTGCGGAAGCTTCATGTACTTAGCTTTCTTGATGTCTTCAAATCTTTGAGTATGAACAATATAGTTTTTAGCAAACTATCAGCTATCAACGGATTTGATATGTCTTTACCATGAGCCGTTTGCTATGGACTAGTCAATGCTTTGTTGCAATAACAAGGTGCAATGATAACCTTATAGTTTTTAGTAAACTATCAACTATGAACGGATTTGATATCTCTTTACCAGTAGCCGTTTGCTCTGGAGTAGTCAACTCTTTGTTTTAGAAACATGGTGAGTCGATTACCATACAGTACGAATACTGCACCTGTGATCAGATAGATTCAATAAAGAACCTTCTTGACAGGTTTTCCAGCTCAAAGCCTTTAAGTCCTCCAATACCGAAGTATCAGATTTCCGTATGCTTGCTGTTCTCTAAACCAGATGTCCGTAATGGAATGGTAAAGAGTGAGTCAGTACAGTTACTATCTGCTGACTATACCGTATAATTCCTTGTTCAGCGTTTTACTTCTTAATACAATTAAGTACCGTAGAAGACCTGTTGGCAAAAACATGATTTGAAAAACATTCGATGTGCTTGTGAAATTTATTTAGGACACAACGAAAGTTTAAATCAGAATGCTCTGATGATTTTTGAAAGATATCTCGAAAGATATGAAGTGCCTCATGGCTCTCATCAAACTCATACAAGTATTTGTAAGACGAGTCATTCTCACTAGTGGATACTGTCCGAAGACAAGTATATGAGTATTCTACGAATACCCTGGTGGTACAACATATCATTCCTTCGCATTCCTTAAGATCACTTTCCCAATCATGAAACAAAAGATTCTTTATGAATTATCAAGATACTTGTGTATAACACAAAAGCTTTGGTATCTTGACATTGTTGAGTATATTGACACTTTTACTCCCCCTATACATGTGCATCGATATTCGAAAGATGTTTTGCACATGCAAGGATAGGACTTAGCATTTTGAATCAATCGAATCATTAGTTATCCGGTTTACATTTAAGTCACATTTTCTCCCCCGATCAAAAGTATGCAACTGTTGTATGGTTTTGATCTATAATGGACTTAAAATGTATTGAGCTCCCCCTCAAACCTTGAGGTGAGCTAAATGAGCACAAATATCAAGTGAATATTAAAACTAGATCTGAAACATACCGAGATAGGAGTGATAAATCAAACCATCTGAAGACGTAGGTTGTGGCACATTTCAATCTTTCTGTAATAGAATCAGCAATAGTGCGTCCAACTGACCTGCACAACTATTAGTATACCTGATTCTCCCCCTCAAACAATGACCCGGGTATAATATAAAAGGTTTTGGTCAATGTTTGATTTGGTTAACCCGAACATGTTTGATAAAACAAGTTGTTAATGAGAAAAAAAAGGTTCGGGGCTTAGACAACTTCTTGTCTGTATAGAAATAATGCACTGAAACGTACACTAAATCTCTGGGTTAAGACCGGGTTACAGTCTGAAATAACTGCAAGCCATCTAGACTAACTTTTTTTTTTGTTTTTTTTAAAAACACAAAGATATAAAGGATACAATGCTTAGCATTCAAAGATACCAGATAACCCCTTGGAACCAGCCTTTCGATCACTAAGTTTACAATCAGTGGGAACCCTATAGAGATCATATAACTTTTGGAACTAAACAAACGCTCGGGAAGTTTTCTAAAGGCTCAACAATGGGTTCCATTATCCTAGTTAAAGGACAGTTATCATACAACCAAGAACATGTCATCCAGTGGGTTCCACTGGGCTAGCTACACAACCAACAACCTTTCCAGTTGTATCTAAGCTGTCCTGTAGTAGTGTTCACATTATGATTTCTGGTTTTCTTTCCAAACCTTCTTAGAATGATTACACACTATGTTTGGCTGGGGGGTTTTGGTATTCACAGACTTCAAAGAACGAATCACAAACTGATTATGATCAACAACATGCAACTTCCTATTGTGATCTGCTGCTCTCCTCGCGTTCACACTTCTACTGGGCAAGATATGATGGTTCCGAGTGTGGCACTTTGGCATAGGTTTGCGAGATTCAGTGGCAAGTTTGGTTCTTGTAGACAGATTCACAGGAACATTAGGCTTCTTGTTTTGTTTGCCCAGGTGGTTTCTGTCCCCTGGGTCTATTTGAAGTCCTGGAGGTTCCTGAAAAGTCACTTGCTTTTTTTCGTTAGGCAACTGGGGTTGGTTTCACCCAATTGCTCTTTTTGGAGGTGGAACGTACTTTGAACTGTTGGTATACATCCCTGAAGCAAGTACTTTGGGTTCTCAGAAGTTGAAGGTCCACTACTTGTTTTACCAGTCACTTGGGCTTTCAGCTTGGTATTTTCAGCAGTTAAGGCACTAAGCTTTTTCAGTGTACGCCAGTACGTGAGTGAGTATTCCGCCTTTGACAGTTCATCATATCATCTTTTCAGACATGAACGTTTTTCAAACCTTAAGGCCATCTAGCTGAATCCTAAGGGAGGTAATCGAATCTTTTACAATTGAATCTGTCAGTTTCTAATGCCTGATGTCACTACTACCTTCAGTGGAACCTACATTCAACACCTTCAATGATGCTGATCTGAGCACTAAATTCCCTGAAGTGTTCCCATCTTTTCCCTGAAGCTGTTTTCTAACTTGTTAATTTCAAAAATGCCATTGGAGAGCACTAGAAGTGTCTATGCAAGTTTATAGTTTTTGAAATTTAAGTTGTGAAATCAATTATGGGTCCTTTGTAAATGAGAGTTACTTTCCAGATATAATGACCATCTTTTGTTGTTTTAAAACTCCAGCTTCAGTTTCAAGACTTTAGTGTGTTCCCTATCGCATGCAGATCTAAGATCTTCGCAAAGGCAATTCGAACTAGGGGGCACAACAATATCGTGAAGTAAGCACAATAGAGCAATATCTTTTTTGTCTTAAACAGTCCACAATTACGCAGTCATTATATTGATTAAAATATTTATCTTCTCTATGGTCAGGTTCTTGTTATCAAGAACACATCATTCATACTCCGCAATCCCAATCATCAAAAATCAGTACAATATTCTTTACATCATTGAAAATTGGTTCATTAGCAGATTCTATGTGTTTTTTGAATGGTCATAAAATGGTACCAATTGTTGTTCAACAAACTGTTTGGCATAATCAAAACACCATTCGGAAACATAGAGTGGTTTTTGTGTTGTTCGTTCATTTATGATACCTTCAAATTGATGAAAAACAGCATTAACCTTTTGAAGATGAAATAGAACTTGACTTGGAGGTGTGGACGATTATGAACAAAAGGAGTAACAGGTGTGGCAGGGTTACTAGCATTACTAGCAATTTCATTAGCAGAAAGCCAATACGCCTGATCTCCAGATAGTTCCTTCTGAGGAACGAACATAAGGGCATTAAGCTTGGCATAGAAGTCGTTTGCGGGTCGAACATGCCCTGGTTTTTCGTTCATCTTTTTCATGCTAACAACTTGGTGAACCAAGACCTCTTCACTATCCCATATACTAACAGGGTGGTGATTGGGATGCAAAAGGGTATCAGCATCATACAAAACAGGTTGAGCACGCTTGGCCATATAACCTAGACCTGGGTTACGGGTGCCTAGGATGTCCTTGTGCAAGTCATTGGTTGCCTTTTTAGGTTTCTTTGAAAGCATGGGAATAGTTTGTGTTGGCATGTTAAATCTTTGCAACATATCTCTTGCAACTTTGTTAGCATTCTTTAAACAAACTATTTCATCTAGATAACTATCTGCTAGATCCTTTTTCTCAGATAAAATCTTTTCCTTTTCAGATTGTAAAAATGCAATTGATTTTTCTTTTCCTGAAAGAGTGACTTTAAGCAAATCGTTTTCTTGCACAAGTTCAGCGTTACGCTTATTACGCTGAATCACTAGGGCTTGTTCCTGTCTAACTTTGTTTTCAAGATCAAGTTTGACCTTGTGGGTATCTAGACGACATATTTCTTGCTTGCATTGAAGAAGCTCATTTTTTAAGGTCTCTATTTCTAAACATTTTTCTTGGTTAACCTTAGCATGTCCGTCTAGTTGGGTTTGCAAGTCAGTTAAGATGGCAATCATAGAAACTTTATCAGATGTGTCAGCAGATACCTCAGTTGGAACATTTTGGGCTTCGGTGTCAAGAAGATACTGATGATACGGAATCGTATTGTCATCAATCTCAGTCTCAGCATCGGAGTCTAAATGTTCTTCCTGGTGCATCTCCTGAATCTGATAATCCACATTATCAAAGATTTGATTGTCATTGGAGTGTACCTCATTGACTTGACTGTTGGTTGCACTAGTGGATGACAAATTGGCCATGAAAGCGACAGCAGCATTGGGGCCTTCATCCACGTCTGAGTCATATGCATCCTCATGATTGGCTTGAAACATGTTTGTTGTAGTCAGTGCCTGAGGTTGATCATAAGGTGCGGTGCATTCCACATCAGCGAGGAATGCTTCAGCTTCAGCATCTAACACATCTCCTTTCTCTTTAGCTTCCATCAGTAAAGCTTTATCTTTGAAGTACTGAGAGTCCATCTTTCTCTTGGGTTCTTTACACTGCCTAGCAACATGTCCTTCTCCTCTGCAGTTGTAACATATCACCTTCTTGCCTCGAGCACCTGTATTACCAACATTACCTGGAGCCTTCCTCTGAAAGGCTAAAATTAAGCCGAATCCTTGATTGCTACGAGATGGTTAATATGTTATTAGATTAAACGATTAAACCAGATTATGGAATCAAGAATGGAAAGCAAACACACAACAAATTAGGATCCCTCGTTTAATTTGTTTATTTCGCATAAAAAATATCAACACAAACAAAATCAAATCAATCAATCTTGAAGGATCTTGATACCATTGTAGGTTCCATGATCCATCATACTAACCTTAACATGATATCAGATTGAAGATGCAGGAAAAATGAAAAACTTTATTGATGATTGAAAAGAAAAACCTTTGGTGGCTGATAACCCTACCAATAATATTGACTAACTTTATGATGTTTAGAACTAGGAAAGATAAAATATAGAGTATTTATACTCTAGAAAACGAGGATAGGCCTAGGAGGCTTGTGTGGGCGTTTTTGCATCTTGGCCCGTTTTACATCTCTCCTTAATACATATCCGCAATTAGATATTAACTAATCTAACGGAGCTCATGAAACGCTATTTTCTTCAGGTCGAAGCTCGTCTTGTTAGACTGTGCAAATTATGTGTTATCTAAAAACTTTGCAACAACTTTGTTCATGAGGAAAGGGGTGCGGCCGATCGTGAAGCTAAAAGCGAGAGAGATAGATTAGATGGGTAAATCCATCTTCCACCAATAAAAACATCTTCTCCAGAAAGGTTAAGACCCGAGGACAAGTTTAGCATCTTCGGGAGCATTGGAACAAAAAGGGCATAGAACTGACCCGACGTCCAACCCTCTATTATCTAGATTTACAAGAAGAGGCAACCGATCATTAAACGCACGCCAAGCAAAAATATTTATTTTTCGAGGGACCCAAGAATTCCATTTAAATTTTTGCTCAGAATGATAAGGCTCCAAAAAAATCGAATCAACCATAACGTATAAAGTCTTCTCCGTAAAATCTTTACCCGAACCTAGAGTCCATTTCCAACCATCTAGGGCCCTGAAATTGAGAGAGCAAGATTCGATAATGGAATACAATGAGTTGAGCTCATTACAAGATCTCCCCCGAGGAGAAGACCGCCAAGCTGAGGACAAAACCCAACTGCCATCAGTTTCAGCCAACCTCTCATTTAAGCGGCAATTTGTGTTCTCATCCAAAGCATACAAACAGGGAAAACGTATTTTAAGACACGGGCCTTCGTCCAACCATCTATCATGCCAAAAAAGTATGGACTCTCTGTTTCCCACAAGGCGCCAAAAAGAGGAGGAAAAAGAAATGCCCAATTGATGCATGGTGTAGCCGATAGAACTTATTTTATCCCAAACACCCTTTTTAATTCCAAGGCCATTAGGGGTCGATAATCCCCCATCTCGACCATAGATCTCACCAATAGCTTTATTCCATAAAGCATCCTTTTCGACATGGAAGCGCCACCACCATTTACCAAGAAGCGCTAAATTCTTTGCTCGAATACTACCGATCCCAAGACCGCCTTTATTGAACGGAGACAAAACGGTTTTCCAATTGAACCACGACATTCCCCTTTCATCCTCCTTGAAGCCCCAAAAAAATCTCCTACGGGTTTTCTCTAACAGATCACTTATTTTTAAAGAATCTCTAAAGAGAGAAAGATAATAAATTGGGGGGGAGCTTAAGACCAATTATGGTGAGAGTTAAGCGACCCCCGATAGATAAAGCTTTAGATTTTCAAGATGAGAGACGACGATAAAATCGTTCAATGATTAAATCCCAACTAGCAACTTTTGACATATCTTTACCCACCGGGAGGCCAAGATACATAAGTGGAAGGTTATCATGCCGACAAAAGAACAACGATTTCTACTCAACAACTATTGATCGTCGACACACACCAAATAATGGCTTTTGGAAAGATTAATGTTTTAACCCAGAGACATTCTTGAAAACACTTAAGGATCCAATAAGGCTCTTAGCTGGATCTCTGACCAAGCACCAAAGAACAGAGCATCGTCAGCATATTATAAAAGGGAAATATTTTCCCCAACGTTCGAAAGAGAGATTCCTGAAAAAAGTTTTCTTAGAACACGCATCGATAATCATTACGTGAAGCGATTCAGCAACCATTAGGAAAAGATAAGGGGAAAGAGGTCTCCTTGTCTTAGACCTCTTGTCATTGAAAATTCTCCAGTGGGCGAGCCATTTACAAGAACTGAGACTGAGGCTGAAGAAAGGCATCCGTGAATCCAAGAGCGCCATTTTTCCCCGAAACCCATATTAGCAATAGTATCTTTGAGAAAGGAGCAACAATATCAAACGCCTTTTCAAAATCAACTTTTAAACATAGAAGCTTTAGATTAGACTGATTTGCAAACAAAATAATTTTGTTAGCTAGTAAGGCACCATCAAGAATCTGACGTCCTGAGATAAAAGCTGTTTGATTGTGTCGGACAACTTTATGAATAACACTAGCCAATCTTGTTGAGAGGACTTTTGATAAAGCTTTATATACACACCTAATCAGACTAATAGGGCGAAAGTCCGCTAACTCAATGGGGTCACTTACCTTTGGAATAAGGGAGATGAAAGAAGTGTTACAACCATGGTGTGACACTCCGTAAAAATTTAGAATTCTCTTTTCCTTTAAGAACAACTATGTACCGCAAAATTTGCAAAATTCACCGTTAATCTCAAAAGAAAGTTATTCTATAAGTAACTTGCATCACTTCGTGTTATAGAGGGTCTAAATAGCACGCGAATATTTCTATTTCTACTTTTGTGTCTAAAGAGATATTTTAGAACTTATAGCGGTGAAATCATATTTATTTCACATTTTGTGAAACGAAATCATTTACTTATATTATTTTTATGAAAACGTCTTTACTCAAAATAAATACCCGTACCCATGTCAATACCCAAGATTTTCCCTATAAAGACTTTATCTCAGTACACTACCCATCTCAAAATTTAGGCATAACAATTTAAGAGCTATGGCAACCCGTGACCAAATTCAAAATACAAGATAAAAACATCATCATATATATTCCTTACACAATTACCCCACCTATTTCATCTCTTTTCTAAACCTTCACATGCTATATGTCCCAACACCTGATAAAAATTTCAAAGGCCAAGAATAGTGTCATGAAGTAACAATGATGATCAATAGTATCATAAAATGGCACTATTATCATATTCTTCAATAGTATGAGAAAAATAATGCCCCTTCACATGCAATTTAAAGTCCCAGTAACCGAGCAAGTAATCCGTTGTATAAATGAGAGCAACACACTTACACTTCTAGCACAACTCAATAACGAAAGCAAGAAGGAAACAATACGATTTGAGTTTAGAGTTTCGTTGGGTTCAAGAGCTAGGGGACGTCAGGTTTAAAAAGGGAAAGTAACCAAGGGAGGTTCGAGCCTTCTTATCACCATCATCCCTCTCCATATCGCCTAGCAAACTTGGACCCCTGTAAGTCACATTTGTAACTTAACGTCTATTATACTATGTCATTCACCTTGTAGTTTAACGTGCGACACAAAGTAAACACGTCTAGCCGTGACAAACTAGACGAGAGCCTCGGCTTGGCATAGTGAGTGCAACCCATACATGACCTTTGTGTACGAGCGCATGCCAAGTTTTCGTCGTACCATACATAAAATATTAGCACGTAGAGGGACTAGTGTTAAACATGGCATGCAAGAAAATGAATAACGAACCAGGAAACTTTATAAAAACTTCATCTCAATACATGTACGTGATTATGAAGCGTTGGCTCACTAGGGACGAGTAGACACTAGGTTATACCAGAATTTCATGAAGTTACTTCTGTTGTGACCCAACAAAACCCTACATGGGCGTACCAGAAAAACGTTGGACACACCACAGTGAGCCGCCACCATTATGGCAGTTATGGCTCGCTAATAAAGTGGCCACAGCCTCTGAGGGACCCGAGCAAAGTATGCTCGATGGTTTGTACCCAGACCTCAAATATCATGACGCCGGGTTGCATCATGAGACGCACCACAACGCACGCAGGCAAGCCATGAATGGCTGCTGCTCTTGTCGCGGCTGATAAGATGCAAAGGACGTAACAACGCCCTTGTGTCTCGATATTAAATGACCTCGTGACTAACCATATGAAAAGGGATCATACGGGGGAAAGTATGAAAACCTAGTTATTTAGGTTTGAGTGTTGCGTTGGGTGGGAGAAGGAAACCACAACAGTGGCTACCAACTCCACTGTTGGTTGGCAGAAAAACAAAAGAAAATGGGTACAGACCATGGGGTCGGTTCATGTGTACACATAGAGCAATAATGCATGAAAGTTCCCATTTTAAAACTTAGACATAAGGAGTATTAAAACTTGCATGTTTTCGAGTTTTTGGAGCGTCCTAGCCGAACCCAAGCGGGTTGGCAACTCATTAACAATGCCATAATTATTTTAATAAGTAGAGAATTCAAATAACATTTTTTTGATGACTTAGGAGTAGTAACAACGAAACCGAGTTTTTAAACGAGTAAATAAACTTAACGCGGTCTATATAAATTATTTGGCACTAAAATATTTAAAGTTTATTCGAGTTTAAAACGTAAAAGTATTAGGATTGAAAGAGTAAAACTCGAAACGTAAAAGTTAAAAGTCGGATAAATGCTATTTTGGAAAATTAAGGGATTGGAAGTGATAATGTGAAAGTTTTAGGGTTAAATTGTGTAGTTTACTTAATTTAGAAAATAGAGGGACTAAAATCTGCTACTTTGAAACTTAAAGGTATTAGGTGTAAATAAATAATTTTTAATAAATTAATTAAACGAGTCGAACGAACCGCGATATATAAAACTGATAATTCTACGAATTAATTGACGACTACGGTATAAATAAATAGACGTGATAAGAAAATATATAAACTTAGTAACTTACAAATAATGATTTTATCTTCCTAAGAAATGAATCGCATGAACTTGTAAATATAAGTTACGACGCATGATTTTATCAATTTATGTATATATACTTATAAGTGGAAAGTCGTGTACCATCCCTAGAGCCAACGGTTTAATCAACATTTTGAAAACATAAAACGTTACCTCATAAACGACCATGTCATTAGATGAATCATTTGAATAATTCATATCATACATTAAGTCCTTAGAATGTAAACTCAGATTTGTCATAATTACTTAGGTGTTTGACTGAATCACTACTTGAAGTGCATTGATCCATTATCAATTCCAGACGATTAACTGACAAGGTGAGTTTCCATAGCCCCTACTTTACTGTTTTAAATCAACTTTTGGGGTGAGAACATTGCTTATTTTTAACAGTTGAACACAAGTACATTATTTGATTTACTATTGGGTCTAAGTCCCTATTCAACCCAACTTGCTATATTGCCCAATTTATCATGAACCGTTAATTACTCGTAAGCGCGAATGTTATGGATAGATCTATCGGGATTGACATCCCTGTTTGTCTTGGACTGACATTAGTCAAGCAAACACAGTTTCATTTGAGTCAGTTACGGATGTCGCGGGTTGAACATCTGCATGGGCCTACCTATGATGGTACTTGTTAACGCTTCGGTGTCATGAGCTTAGACAATAGAAAATGTTTTTCGTCGTGATATATAGGATTACTATATTTCATGCTATGGTTATAAATCTTGTGGTTCATCACTATTACCAAACATTAAAACCTATGAACTCACCAACTTTATATTGACACTCTAGCAATGTTTTCTCAGGTGTTCTATCTTATGGAATATAAGGAGTTTGCATTGGTATATTGGCATGTAGAGGTCTATCTCTCGTACCAAGTCCTCTTTACGCCATGAAGTCACCATCCCAAATCCAGTCTTCCGCTGCAGTGAAATTTGGGGGTGTGACAGCATGAACTAAAAACAAAAAGGATTAATCCGCCATGGCTGCAAGCCTCACAGCTGCCCCGCCAAGATACGCCTTACCTCATTTTGTTTTTCCCAAAAGGGTATTGGTTTATCGCACATTTTACGCATTGACTCGGATACTAAATATTAAATGAACGCTTCGATCAAGACAAAAAAGAATCGTCGCCATGGCTGCAGGCATCACAGCAGCCACGGCAAGACACGAACAGTCACATTCTCTCTATCAAGACAGTCGCTACGAATTTGCCTAAGCCAATAGACGTAACCCTAAAAACAGACATGAAATAAGGGAAACAATCTAGACTCTAAGAACAGCTTCATCACTAAAACAAACGTTAACCACAAAGCCCTTACCCCGCTAAGCCTAATCACAACAACCAAACAACAACAAATTTCAATCAAACCACATGCAAAGAACTAAATCATAAGAAAACAACAACAATTCAATCAAATATTTCAAGACAAACAGAAAGAGTAACAGAGGAAGGGATACAATTAGCAGAAAACACACAACCTTAACCCAACAACCTTAATAAACATAAACCACAAAATCATAAACCCGAAAACCTTAATCAACACACGTGAGCACAACAAATCTGAATCGAACAACATGCAAACACCAAAACAATACCGATCACTTTTAGAGCGAGAAAAAATGAGGACGGTCTATGTTTTAGGGTAAAGATGTGTCACCGGCTACTTTTAGAGAGAGAAAAAAACACAGTATGTGTTTTTGGGTAGGGTAAGTTATGTTTGTGTGGGTGGTTGTGTGTGTCTCTTATGAGGTGGATAAAACTGATGACGACACGTATAATCTACTAACTCAGGGTTTTCTGGCGGGTTCGTTTTTCGGCGGGTTGGGTTTTCTGGCGGGTTGGGTTGGGTTTTCAAGTCGGGTTCCAGTTTGCATTAACAGTTTTAATGAGGCACAATTACCGATTTCTAACCTTTGTATATAAAGGTATAATTGTAGTGTCACATTTGTAGAATCGTATATTTGCTAGCCCTCAAATAAGGTAAGGATTAAAAATTGAAGTAGGCACCATGTGCATTTACGCACCCTACTAGCTTGTTTGGCTTACGTGGCCAAGCGTTGGTGCTCGTTACTTCACCCGAGAGGGTGCGTTGGTTGCTACTTGTTGGGAAGCTCGTTGGGCTACCAACGAGTCATTGGTTGCTTATTTTTTTCGATTTAAAAATAAGAGTGTGTGTCTTTTTAATACTCCAATATGTATTCTGTCTAAAAAATGGAAAAGAAAAAAATGGTGCGTCCAAAAAATGTAAGTTAAATGCAAGTTCCTATTGAACATGTTTTTGGATAAGTTAATTGGTTGTAAGTTAAGTTGAGAAAAGCTGATGTGACGCACATGTGACAGTAACTTGCATGTTACTGCACCGTCCAGGTTAGTTAGAGAACGTTTGGATCCCGAGATATAAGGGAATATTATCTATATTACTTATAAAACAAAAACATCACTCTCTCTTCATTAATGCACAAAAAAATTCAAGTAATACAACTTATTAAGCTTATGGTACAATTCTTAAATGCAACTTGATTTTAAGTAACACATATCATAAGCTTATGGTACAATCCTTAGATGCACAAAACTTATATTATTTTTAACTAATACAAGTTTTAATGCTATGTATACAACTATTTAATGCTCCAATGCACACATATAATTAATGTTATAATTAATGTTATTATTAAAATACCTCATTACTTCAAAATACAATTAATATAATACATGGTACAAACCAAACAAGCTATTAATCAATAATACCAGAAAATATTTCTTCTAAGCATTTGTCAAACCCGCAAGCCGAACCAGTGTCTTAGCTTTTTCATATAATGAACGCGGAAATTGATCATTCGATTGTACTGATTATTGTTACAACAATTAATTAACATTAAACATCTTATGTTTAAGAACACTTTTTATAATTACAATCATTATATGACAATATGACTCGAAAAACATTAATGATTACATTTTCCCGTTTTGATTATTAAATTTTGGAAAAGCAAAATATAAAAAAGAAGGTGTATTAAACGGAAACGGAAAATGTGAATGCCACGTGTATCTAAAACAAAGTTTTGGAGAATCAAACATACTTCAAAACGCGATTTTTGTATACATAACACAAAACGAAACACATCAGCTTATCATTTCTCGTCACGACAACCGCTTTGGTACTAGCAACACTACAATATCTGCTATTATTATATGAAATTTGTTGCTCATAGTCTCATACATAAAATTATCCAACATAAAAATCTAGCTATCTGTAAAGCCATTGTAACAGAAAATGTTGATCGGAAAAATTGTTCGTCAGATATCATGATTGCAGGGTACTCGCCGCTGCAACGCGCGAAATACCCTGCTAGTAGAAACCTAAAAGATAATGTATTAGTTCAGGGAATCAGGACTCAAAAGCGTGTTTTTATTTGATTATTACCGCTTAATTAATTCAAAGCCAAAAGTTACGCGCAAGTGCAAAAGTGCCATCGCTCTTTGTTTATTATTTTGTTGTCCATGTCGATAATGTTGGCGGAAAGCATGATTGTTTAATAATCTCATATATCTTTATATATTGTACTTTTAACTAATGTAAAGATCCTTACCATGATATGATTTTGACTTTAATCATTCGTTAGATGCATAATAAAATGTTGCCCAAGTAAAAAAAGAAGACGACTACATCACACTGGTGGCTCAAGGATAAAGTAAGTAAAGCTAAGGTTTTAGGCCTTTAAATTTTGTAGGACCTTTCAGCCACATGTTTTTTTTGCCGCCGTCTATAGAGATTTGATTATTAAATGCCCCAATTAGCCGATAAATGTTAAATAATCAAATTTTTGAGCTTTTTTGTCTCTACATATCATTTTTTAAGCTTACGAGTTGTAGAAAGTTAAGCCTAAATATATCAAGTATATAAATGACTTATTTTTGCATGAAAATAAGCAAATGTTAAATTAATTCATATGATAACAAACATTTACCATTTACATTCTGTAGTTTCATTTCATCTACTCATGTACCATTCTTAAATCACAATTTGCTTCTAAGGATTCTTTAGTTTCCGCTAAAGAAATTGCTAAAGAAAAACGAACGTGGAACAAAAATTTAAAAGGAAACGAGCTATTTGTAGAAAGATACTGACAATGAAACTATAAAAACCGACGAATAGACTTTTAAAACGACTACTTCTTATATATTGCAGATCAAGCTATTTCATCAATAGAAAGTAAATTTGACCAATGTATATTGTATGAAGGTAACTTTAGTCTACTATTTAGCACTGAAAAATTAATATCTCAAGATAATAACAAGCTAAAAATGTAGTTGTTTCGATCTTAAAAGCTCTTTAAGTCATATTATAACAATTGTTTGTGTATTAACGGTATATATTATTTTTGAAACTAAGAGTTTTTAGAGAAATTATACATGTGAGAAATACTTTTTTTTTGAACGGCAACTTTATTAAAAGAAAACTAGCAAGGAGCTAGAATTACAAAGAAATTAAAAAAGGGTGTTGA
>BQNB010143368.1:0-16999 GCA_026074375.1 Tanacetum coccineum | reverse complement strand
AAATATAATCATTGATAACGCATATAAAAACATGTATAATTTGAGCGTTATCAAATCTCCCCATACTTAAAACTTTACTTGCCCTCAAGCAAATCTAAGAAAAGAAATTTTATAAACAAGGTCCTAAGTGACAAGACAAGAAATTTTTTTTATATATATATATTTTTAAATTTTGATATTTTTATTATTATTTTTAAATTTTTTTTATTGGGTGTGAAATTATCGAAAATATTTTTGGTTTTTGTAATAAGTAAGTGCAAAAGGTGCAAGAACCCCCCCCCCCACACTTAAGGGTTTGCATGCCCTCAAGCAAAATGAGGAAAAATAATAAGCTTTACAAAACAAACATAGAATTTTAAAAATATTTATGATTTTTAATATGCGAAAGCGGAGATGTTTGACAATACCCAATGATCTTTAAGCTGTAATAACATGACTAAGCACCTCACGAATAAGGAAAAGTATAATTCACTCAAACACTAGTATGTGATGTAATAGAGGGTAAAAGAGAAATCACACTTTGCTCAGACATGATTCATTTCATACCATAGGCTTGTACAAGAAACATAACTGCACCGACAAGGCGTAAGCACCATGTATACAAGGCGTAAGCACCATGTATAAATATCAAAAGAGGAATTTTATTCGGGTTGTAATGTACAGGCTAAGGGTTTATAAGGGTGTGGATAAGGCATGGAAAATATATACTGGAACTGGTTTTATAATATACATGTCGACAAGTCCAAGAACCCATGTTGATAGTTACGACAATCCACAAATCCGCGAGGTTATCGAACAAACATGTCATCAATATATCCAACATAATCAACTCTTATTCATACTTTACTCTTTTTTTTTAATTTTTTATACTCTTTTTTTTTCTTCACATAACTAACAATTCCCCCACACTTGTGATAAGAGTACACCACAAAAAATACAAAATAGAAGGTGATCAATCTTCACCTTTGTTGAAATGGCACAACTCTTATAACAAAGTGTTGGAAACACAAAAAGTGTCGGTCACTTCCAAGTTGTAATAGGTCTTAGCTCGTAGATTGTGTCATGTTAAGTATAGATGCTAATCCGGCCCAAGGTCCATGGGAAGCCCATCATAGCCTATGGGCCGGCCATCATGTAACTATATAAGCCCTCTCCTAGCTATGGAGAGGGGTTGGTTATTTCATTTTTCCCATTTTCCACATAGTAATAACACTTCATCCATTCCATATACTTTCTCTCACTAAACATCACAACCCACATCTCTCTTTCTTGTTCTTGGTAGATCATTAGATTACATGTTTCTTCAATTGGTATCAAGAGCCATGGAGTGGTGTGTTTAGTTTTTGTGTTTGTCTTGTGATTTGTGTTCAAAATCTTTATAAAGAACAAATTTTTGATTCAAATTTTTTTGGTGTAAAAACCTTAAAGTTTTCATTTTTATTGTTCCTATAGGGTTAGTAACACTAGTTGTACAAGAATTTTTGCTAAAAACCATTAAAAATGTGTCTTTTTGAGTTTTGAAAATTTGGGTTTCGTAGTAGTTATAACCGAACTAGTGTGTTGTCAGTTGGAACCGAACGAGTACAACCGAACAAGGTCACCGAACGAGTAAGCCGATCAAGAGAACCGAACTAGCTTACTCATAACTTGAACCGAACGAGTTAATCGTAACTAGAACCGAACGAGTTTTACTCACGTTGGAACCGAACTAGACAACCGAACGTGTTAACCGAACAAGCAGAGCCGATCTAGTTTAGTTGTCTTGGAGTCGAACGAGTTAACCGAACGAGTTAGTCGAACGAGTTAACCGATCAAGTGAGCCGAACTAGTTTTCCTCTTTGAAAGCCGAACCAGTAACAACCGAACTAGTGTGGCCGAACTAGCTTCACAGTTGGAACCGAACTAGAAGGACCGAACTAGCTGTTTTCATTTGTTAACCGAACGAGTTTTGTCATTTGAGAACCGAACGAGTTTTAACCCATTGAAAACCAAACTAATCAAGTTGTTTGAGATCCGAACTAGTCATTTTCCAATTAAAACCTACCAACTCATTTCTAAATTATACGGTTTATTTCTTTGACTTGTAAAATCCCGTGAAACAAACACTTGTTTTCCCGGTTTTGTCGAGAATTGTAAAATCCCGTGTAGTTTCATTTCAAGACTCAACAATCACATAACCAAACACAATTTCTTTCTACCACCGATCGATCAATTTGTAATCTTTTTGATACCACAATGACGACTCTTGCCGATAAGTCACTTCTTTCAGGAGGAGACAACAAACCACCAATGCTTGAAAAACACTTGTATGATTCTTGGAAGAGCCGAATGGAACTGTATATGTTGAATAGACCTCATGGAAGAATGATTCTTGCCTCTGTTGAAAAAGGACCACTCGTTTGGCCTTCAATCACTGAGGATGGAGTAACAAGGCTTAAGGAATATGTTGAACTGACTCCCGCTGAAGCCATTCAAGCTGATTGTGACATCAAAGCAATAAACATCATTCTCCAAGGCCTTCCAACTGAAATCTATGCTCTTGTGAGTCAACATCGTGTTGCAAAAGATCTTTGGGAGAAGATTAAACTGCTAATGCAAGGAACGTCGTTAACAAAACAAGAACGAGAATGTAAGCTGTATGATGAATTCGATAAGTTCACTTACAAGAAAGGAGAGTCGTTACATGAGTACTACTTGAGGTTCACTCTGTTACTCAATGATATGAACATCTACAAGATGCCATTGGAGCAATTTCAAGTTAACACCAAGTTTTTAAACACTCTTCCTGATGAATGGAGCAAATTTGTTACTGATGTTAAATTGGTCAAAGACTTGCATACTACCAATGTTGATCAGCTTCATGCTTACCTGCAACAACACGAAAGACATGCAAATGAAGTTCGTTTGATGCATGAACGTAACTCCGATCCTCTTGCTTTAGTTGCATCTCACCAATTACCTCCGTCAACTTATCAATCTCATCTACACACTCTCCCGAACTCTCAACTTCAACATCATGTTTCACCATATCCGTCTTCACAGTTTGTAACACCTTATCAGACTCAACAATTCACAACCAGTCAATCAACACCTCTTTCAATCACTTATCCATCAAATGAGTACCAATCCTCAGTTCACCACAACGTTTATTCTCCACAATCATCCATCCCACAATTGGAATATGCTCCCACAACTTACCAACATCAACAATCTGAATTTTCCCAACCAGACTCCGGTCTAATTGTTCCAGTGTTCCAGAAAGGGGATGATCCAATTGATGCGATCAATCACATGATGTCATTCTTAACTGCTGTTGTCACATCCCGGTATCCTACTACCAACAATCAGCTAAGGACTTCGTCAAACCCTCGTCAACAAGCTACCATCTATGATGGAAAAGTAACTGTGCAACCTGTTCAGGGGAGACAAACTACTTATGCTGCTGGAACAACGAGAAAATACACACCTGGAGCAAGTGGAAGCAACACAGGGAAACAACGGACTGTCATCTGTTACAACTGCAAAGGGGAGGGTCATATTTCCAAGCAGTGTACTATGCCCAAGAGAAAAAGGGATGAAACGTGGTTCAATGATAAAGTGTTGCTGGTTCAAGCTCAAGCAAGTGGTCAAGTTTTAACAGAGGAAGAAATAGCATTTTTGGCAGATCCAGGACTTCCTGACACTCAAACCTCTCAGACTGTCATTACCCACAATGCTGCTTATCAAGCCGATGATCTGGATGCCTATGACTCTGATTGTGATGAACTTAACTCAGCCAAGATTGCTCTCATGGCGAATCTTTCCAGGAATGGCTCAGATGCACTCACTGAGGTACACAATCCGGATAATCTGGCCTATGATTTAATCAATCAAAGTGAGCAGATAATGACGTCTTCTGAACAGTCTAATGATGTGAATCAGACAGAAACTGAAATAACCAGTGATAGCAATATCATTCCTTATTCTCAGTATCTGAGTGAAACACAACAGGAAACTGTCCAGAATTCTAACTCTTCTGCTCAACAAGATGTCCTGATATTATCTATGTTTGAACAATTAAATACCCAAGTGATGAACTGCACCAATGTTAATCTGGAATATAAAAGTGCCAATAAAGCTTTGACTACCGAGCTTGACAGATATAAAGAAGAGGTTAAAGATTTGAAAGAAATGCAAAATGTTGAGAACAGTTTTTCAGGATCAAATGAACAGTATGCCGAGATTGAACGTCTTAAGCAAACTCTTTCTGAACAAGTGCAAGAAAAGGATTCTTTAATGAAAACAGTTTCTGATCTCAAAAATGATTTAAAAATGGAAGAAAACAGAAATATTGATAGAGAAATTGCTTTAGAAAAGAAAATTAAGCAACTTGATAATATCATTTTCAAAAGAGGTCAATCTGCGCAAACTGTTTCATATGATGACTAAATCCAAAATTTGTTATGATCATTCCACGAAACAAGCTATCGGTTTTGAAAAACCTTTCTATCTGAAGAAAGTTCGGGAGTCAAAGCTAAAAACTGTATGACGGGAATGTCATTCTTAAAATGATGCTATTGTGGCTTCCCGATTCGATGAGACATAATGCTATTGTGAAGAGATCGTTCAAAAATGATTTTTGAAAAGAACAAGATCAATGGTTTGTAAACATAAAGTGAACACTAAACCCATTAATTATGCTATTCTTTAATAACGATTACAACAAATGATTTGTTCGACAATCTGATTTATATAGTGAACATGCCTATTGGAAAGCGACTTCAGTCCTACCTTTAGACCCATCTCCTTCTTCCACAACCAACAAAGTTTGTAACAATCCGTATTTTTGATCAATGTACAACGTCATTTAATTCACTATTTATTTATTTATTTATTTTCTCGTACGCGTTTGCTTTTAATTTTAATCATTTCGTTAAATCGCGTAAGCTAAAAAGTATCATTCAACGTAAACGGGTACCAAACAAATTAAAATTTACGTCGGGCAATCATTATATTATTTTTACTAAGTAATAATTAACTCTTTTTTTTTTTATTATGTTTTATTTTTATTGGTTACGTAAATCATTTACATATACACTCCCCATTTAAAACCTTAAGACTTTCTTCTATCTTGACCAAGACTCCTTAATTCCCTCCCATGGTCCCTTTGAACTTTGACCACCTCATTATATCACCCTTGGACTAGTCTTTGGTCATTGAATTCCACCTTTGACTAGCCTATTATATATATTAGACTTGCACTAGTAAAGATCATAACACACAACATTTATCACTTAGCAAAAACCAACAAATCCTCCCTTTTTCTCTCTATTGAGCTACGGCTCAAAATCATAAACATAAGCAACCCATACAAATTTTTCTACCACTCATACAAGCATTCCTACATCAAATCTAAGATATCATAAGGTTGCATTCGGGCGTATTTGTGACGCATTTTCACGCATTTGATTTACATTATTAATTATCATTCACTCAAGGTGAGTTCATAGTCTCGCATTTCAATCTTTTCAATGTTTTATAAACCCGCGAGGGGAATACATGCTCGTTTTACAAACATATATTTTACTACAGTACAATTACCTTTCATAACTTTGTGAGTTCGTAGCCCCTTTTTCTACTACTTGCTTTATTAAATACGGGGGAGATTACATGCTTGATTTCTTGGACACAGTGTTTTCAAACCTGAATGCTATTTCCTGATTACATTATTCGCCCTAAGTTACGTATTGCCATTTAAGTCCCTTTATCATGAACCGTTAATTACCTGCTGGGTATACGCTAGTGTTATGGATAGATCTATCGAGATTGACCATCCCCGTCTAGGCTGTAGTTTCTAGTTGACCATTGACGCATTTAACATTAGAAGAAAATTCGTAGGATGTTTAACAACATCTGTATCTGTGAAAATTCGTAGGATGTTTAACAACATCTGTATCTGTGAAAATTCGTAGGATGTTTAACAACATCTGTATCTGTGAAATTCGTAGGATGTTTAACAACATCTGTATCTGTGAAAATTCGTAGGATGTTTAACAACATCTGTATCTATGAAATTCGTAGGATGTTTAACAACATCTGTATCTGTGAAAATTCGTAGGATGTTTAACAACATCTGTATCTGTGAAATTCGTAGGATGTTTAACAACATCTGTATCTGTGAAAATTCGTAGGATGTTTAACAACATCTGTATCTGTGAAATTCGTAGGATGTTTTTGTAACATCTGTATCCGTGTTGGGGCACAAACCTCGAGTACTGGTTTGATTACAGTTTATTACGTTAAGGTTCGGTGTCATGAGCTTAGGGCAATAATACAATGTTTTGGACTATTGAATGTGTTTCATAGTCTACTATTACTTCGATCTTGTGGTCCACTACTGAACATTTCTAGATTTATTAAATCACTACTTGGATTTCGGATGGATTTCGGAAATAACACTTTTAAATGTTGTAACGCTACTTTTTCTAATGAAATATTTCTTGAATTATTTCAACACTGCTTTTACCTAAACCTATGAATTCACCAACATTATTGTTGACGTTTTAGCATGTATTTTCAGGTTACTATTTTGCTAGTGGAGCATTGGGAGCATTCGAGTCGCGCGGATATATATATATTTGAAGGCTTAATAACTTGAGTACCATTTGACAAATGTTTTTCTGTTGCATTATAAATGGGATCCTTTGTAAACTCTGATTTTAATATATCAAATGTGAAATTTATCTTAAAACGTCTCTTTTGAGGTCGTTTTCCGTGACTTGTGTTTTGTGCCCTGAAGTAGCACCCCAATGTTACCATTCCGCTGCGTTGTCCTGATTTTTAGGGGTGTTACAGATGGTATCAGAGCTGAAGTCATAGAGAACTAGGTCGTTTTCAAAAACCTAGACTATGACCATGTTTTTCAAAATTTAGAGTCTCTCCTTGTTTTATCCGATATCCGCGCGCTTGCTCCCAGGTAACTTATATGCTCTCTTTTGCATCTCTAATACTATTACATGGATAATGAGTATTTAATACTAGACTATGATATGACGTCTTACTATTTACCTTATATCGGCCTGTTATATAAATATTGATCACTCTGATTTTCGTGTACTTCCTGATTTCTCATTTACTCCCTTGGGCGTCAATACTGGTATTATATAAGGATACCTATACTTATGGGCTAATTTCTTCTTGATCTCTTACGATTAACTTCAACCATTTACGCGACTTTACTTTATTCCCTTTTGATGATATCGAAATTTGGCATAGTTTGTAAATTCCACTAGTTATTTTACCATTCGACTCCGAGTTGGAACACTCTTCTTATGCTTTTGAATCGCATTTTTTTTAGTAATCCGTCGTTTTGAAGTCTTCCAGTTGATTGGAGTACGACAATTAACTTGTCACCTCATACGTGTCACTTTGGAGCACCTACCTTTAGAACACGACTCTTTACGTTCATTTTGTTGATTGAATAATTATTAACGTTCATCTTCTTTGACTACTTCTGCGTTTGTTCGGATATTCTTTATACTTGTTATGACCTATCGCTTTACAAACAATCTCGATGTCAACCTATAAACCATTTTGTTGTCACCCTATGAGCTACTTCACGTTCACTTTATTGACTATTTCATTACGTTATAAAACTATTTGATACAAATCACACTATTTTGACGAAAATGAGCATTGCATCGTTGGCCCTCAAATATACATAGCCTAATCACCTATGTATATTTGGTGCATAGACTGATTACCTATGCATTCAGGAAGAACCATGTCATGCTGAGAGTAGTCACCTTAAAACCTACACCTCTTCATCAACACAATTCCGGAAGAAATATCCGCATCTTTTCACTGAACCCGTACCTTCGTCAAGTGTCGCAACTTGAGCCTTGAGGACAAGGCTCATTTAACGGGGAAAGACTGTAACAATCCGTATTTTTGATCAATGTACAACGTCATTTAATTCACTATTTATTTATTTATTTATTTTCTCGTACGCGTTTGCTTTTAATTTTAATCATTTCGTTAAATCGCGTAAGCTAAAAAGTATCATTCAACGTAAACGGGTACCAAACAAATTAAAATCTCGAAAGAATCGCTAAAAACGGAGTTAAAACGAATAAGTTACGACATTTACGAGATTTACGATAACTAAATCTATAAAAATAAATATATAACTGTTATGAACAGTAAAATCACTATTCATCAGAAAAACTCAAATTTTGAAAATGTTATATTTTGATAACTCGTCTTAATACGAAGGCGTGGACGTAAGAAACGAAAGAAACGGACTTAAAACGAGAAAGTTACGCCAGTTTTACTAAAGTATACTTATAAACGTTTTTACTTTATAAATATGATTTCACTAAAACGATTAGATGGTGATGTAGCTATATAGAATTATATATGGTATTAGTTAATCAAAGTACTATATTACTAGGGAGTTTCATAATGAGGCCTCTTCGGGGTGGCGTATCGACGAGTTGTTGGATTTACGATTTAAAGTGTCCTAGCTCCTCATACGTCACTACATGACCTCTTAATTATGATAGCCCGAACGATAGTATGATGAGCTATACGACCTATAAATAATCAAAGTGTTTAGTACTTATACGACCTATATTGGATTAGGTTGCATTCGATCGTAAGCGTGACGCATTTTCTATTGTGAATACTTGTTGATTACCATTCACTCAAGGTGAGTTCGTAGCCCCTTTTTCTACTACTTGCTTTATTAAATACGGGGGAGATTACATGCTTGATTTCTTTGGACACAAGTGTTTTCAAAACTGTATGCTATTTCCTGATTACATTATTGCCTAAGTTACCGTATTGCCATTTAAGTCCCCTTTTATCATGAACCGTTAATTACCTGCTGGGTATACGCTAGTGTTATGGATAGATCTATCGGGACTGACCATCCCCGTCTAGGCTGTGGTTTCTAGTTGACCATTGACGCATTTAACATTCGAAGAAAATTCGTAGGATGTTTGGCAACATCTGTATTGAGAAAATTCGTAGGATGTTTTTGTAACATCTGTATCCGTGTTGGGGCACAAACCTCGAGTACTGGTTTGATTACAGTTTATTACGTTAAGGTTCGGTGTCATGAGCTTAGGGCAATAATACAAAGTGTTGGACTATCGAATGTGTTTCATAGTCTACTATTACTTAAATCTTGTGGTCCACGCTATTTCCTGATAAACCTATGAATTCACTCAACCTTTGTGTTGACGTTTTAGCATGTTTTAATCTCAGGTGCTGAGGCATAAGCTTGGATGGGAGCCGTGACGGATATCTATTGGAGGGATTCTGATTTCTTAAATTCAATGAAACTTTTGTTTTATAAAATCTTAATGTCTTTTTAACAAAACTATAGGACCTAACGTGAAAACTCTGATCTTTTGTAATGACATTGAATGAATCTTATTTTTAACATCCATTTAAGGTCGTTTTCTATATCTTGATTTTTGTACTTTGACGTAGCACCCCATTGTTACCTTTCTGCTGTGACCTGATTTTGGGGGTGTTACACATAGTCAGTTATCGATTATTGTTATGATATGGGCATTTGTTAGTGTGATTAGGGCATCAAACAAATTGTTACAACGTTTGTTTTGTATAATTAGTGCATCCAAAATATTTATTACGACATCTCTTAGTATGATAAGAGCATCATGGTAAGTTAGTGCATTTGTTCATTTTGTTTAGTGCATCCATTTGTATGAACATTAAGGCATCATTGTGTATGTTTAAGGCATCTATTTGTATGTTTAAGGTAATGTGTAATCATAATCAGTTATTGCTTATTGTTATGATAAGGGCATCTGTTAGTATAATTAGGGCATCACATGAATTGTTACAATGTTTGTATGTATAATTAGTGCATCCAAAATATATGTTACAACATCTCTTAGTATGATAAGAGCATCATGTTAAGTTATGGCATCTGTTTGTTTTGTTTATTGCATCCATTTGTATAAACATTAGGGCATCATTGTGTATGTTGCATCCAAAATATGTGTTAAGGCATCTCTTAGTATAATAAGAGCATCATGCTAAAGTATGGCATCTGTTTGTTTTATTCAGTGCATTCATTTGTATAAATATTAGGGTATCATACTGTACGTTTAGGGCATGTATTTGTATGTATAGGGGTAACGTGTAATCAAAATCAATTATCAATTATTGTTATTATAAGGGCATCTGTTAGTGTGATTAGGGCATCAAATGAATTTTTACAATGTTTGTTTGTATAATTAGTGCATTCAAAATATTTTTTATGGCATCTCAAAGTATGATAAGAGCATCATGTTAAGTTAGGGAATCTGTTTGTTTTGTTTAGTGCATCCATTTGTATGAACATTAGGGCATCATTATGTACGTTTAGGGCATCCATTTGTTTGTTTAGGGTAATGTGTAATCGTAATCAGTTATCAATTATTGTTATGATAAGTGCGTCTGTTAGTATGATTAGGGCATCACACGAATTGTTACAACGTTTGTATGAATAATTAATGCATCCAAAATATTTGTTACGACATCTCTTAGTATGATGAGAGCATCATGTTAAGTTATGGCATCTGTTTTTTTTGTTTAGTGCATCCATTTGTATGAACATTAGGGCATCATTAAGTATGCTGCATCTAAAATATGTGTTACGGCATCTCTTAGTATGATAAGAGCATCATGTTAAGTTAGGGCATCTATTTGTTTTATTTAGTATACCCATTTGTATGAACATTAGGGCATCATTGTGTATGTTTAGGGCATGTATTTGTATGTTTAGGGGTAACGTGTAATCAAAATCAATTATCGATTATTATTATGATAAGGCCATCTATTAGTGTGATTATGGCATCAAACGAATTTTTATAACGTTTGTTTGTATAATTTGTGCATCCAAAATATATTTTACGGCATCTCTAAGTATGATAAGAGCATCATGTTAAGTTAGGGCATCTATTTGTTTTGTTTAGTGCATCCATTTGTATGAACATTAGGGCATCATTGTGTACGCTTAGGGCATCTATTTGTTTGTTTAGGGTAACATGTAATCATAATCAGCTATCAATTATTGTTATGATAAGTGCGTCTGTTAGTATGATTATGGCATCACACGAATTGTTACAACGTTTATTTGTATAATTAGTGCATCTAAAATATGTGTTACGGCATCTTTTAGTATGATAAGTGTAACATTTCTCAATTTCAGGTCATTTTACGACTCCTATTATTCGTCACTATTTATTTTGGTCCGATACGCATTTACTTTTAATTTAATTTTTAAGCTAAATCGCGTAGACTAGAAATAATCATTTAACGTAAACGGCCACCAAATAAATTAAGGTTTACATCAATCAAGTGTTGTATAATTATTAAGAAGATAATTATTAAACTTGCGTATTTTACTTTTATTGGTCACGTAGAAGGCTTACGTTTCGCAATAAAATACGTTTAGACACACCTCGGAAATACCTAGACTTACCTAGACTCAAACCAATACCCATTTTTAATCCTTAAACACAAAATTTATAAATTTCTTGTGTTAATAACCCACTAGGGCCGAATATGGGAAAGAATAACCCATAAACAATTCGTCCCATCTGCTTATATCAATTAGAAAATCTCCAAATGATCCCTAAGTACTTGTACAACCTATGCTTAATTAAAGCATGTACTAATGGTCTCTAACTAACTTATTACACAATGGTTAATAACCATTTTGATCTCTTTTGTCCTCCTTGATGCCGCGGCTAAGCAAAGCACCCACACAAAACCATAAGATTTCCATATCCTAGTAAATCTTGTACAAATATATGGTAATTAAGAGATGTACTTAGGTGGTTTAGCAAAATACAATGTGAGGCTAACTAAAACCTCCAAAACCACTAATAAGGGCATGAATTTGGCTTAGGATGGAACTAGGAAAACTAACTGGCTATCAAGCCTATATATACTCACTCATATTGTCCCTTAAACATTTATTAAACATTTCCTAAACTCACAAACACTCTCAATCCAAAAACACATTGTTTTCTCTTATTGTATTCGGGTTATATAATAACCAAACTCAAACACGACACCACATTTTACAAATCAAGGATTCTAAGGCATTGAGTTAAGCTAGGAAGGAAAATACAATCGTACTTATATGATTTGGGGTTATACGATTCGGGTTTACTACACAATACACAACCAAGACACTAGGACCCTTGTAAGTCTCGAACTAAGCTTTACATGTCATATTCTATTCATTTTTATTCATGTCTAGTTGCAAAGGTCACGTTAACTTATGTGTAACAAATTAACATGAGCATAAACGTGCATGGTTCAACTCATGCATGGTTCACGCACATATATTACATGTATATGATCTTGTGTGGTGCTAACGTGTATAAAACATGGTTAATTATCGAGTTAAGGCCTAAGCTTTACGTTTAAAATACAAGAATGGTAACTTATATGAAAACCACCCTATATATTCAAAATATATAAACCTATGCGTAAACTTTCCATAGAAACGTGATGTCTTGACTTGGGAACGAATGTGCAAGCTAATAAGACGAATGCATGTAGTAAAACACGAGTAATAATTGCTTATCGAGTGCTTATCGAAAGGTTTCAAACCCTAGAAACTAACTAGTGAGCTTAATGGGCCACAATTGGTTTTGTTAAATCCAAACAGCCACTATTGGGCCTAACAGGCCCAATAGGCCACGTCTACGAGGCCACGGCTTATTAATAAGCTCCACGAGCTTATTAAGAAGCCTAAAGTGCTCATTGAACTCACATGGACCTTAGTATACCTTAGAAAATCTAGCCGAACCCTTATTTTGCTTGACGGCCCATTGCCATGTCCAAACGCGAGCCCATAAGCCACAATAAGCTTAAACAACTTATTTGTGAGCTTATATAGTTTAATAATCTTATTAGACATAGAAAATGCTAATGGCCCTAAAATGGACTAGTTGGATCATGTATAAACCTTATCGAGTTCTTATTGGACTCAAAAGCCTATTAAAGAGCTTAATGGCTTATAGAATAAGCCAAACAATAAAACAGACCCAATAGTGCTTATTAAGTCTAGAAAAATCAGTTGGATTACCTTATCAAACCTTAATGGACTTTTGAAACAATTCGGGTTAGAGTTATTGGGCTAACGAGCCCAATAAGCTCAAATAAGCTCATCCGAGCTTATTTATAACCTGACCCAGCTTATATGGCTTATTGGAATATAATAAAACCTCTTGTCACTTGTTAGATCTTAATTGGACTTAAAATGCTATTTTTACAAAGTTAAGGGACTAAAAGTGTAAATTCATAAACTAGAGGGTTAAAACTGCCAAAAATTGATTTTTCTAAGTCTAGGGACTGTTTTGAAAATTCTGAAACTTAAAGGGGCTGGTTTGAGAACATAAGGACCTAAAGTGTAATTGTTGCAAAGTTGAAGGACTAAAAGTGCAAATATGGAAACCTAGGGGTTTACACATCATTAGACTGTTCAGAAGACGTCATTATCTGCTCACTTTGATTGATTAAATCATAGGCCAGATTATCCGGATTGTGTACCTCAGTGAGTGCATCTGAGCCATTCCTGGAAAGATTCGCCATGAGAGCAATCTTGGCTGAGTTAAGTTCATCACAATCAGAGTCATAGGCATCCAGATCATCGGCTTGATAAGCAGCATTGTGGGTAATGACAGTCTGAGAGGTTTGAGTGTCAGGAAGTCCTGGATCTGCCAAAAATGCTATTTCTTCCTCTGTTAAAACTTGACCACTTGCTTGAGCTTGAACCAGCAACACTTTATCATTGAACCACGTTTCATCCCTTTTTCTCTTGGGCATAGTACACTGCTTGGAAATATGACCCTCCCCTTTGCAGTTGTAACAGATGACAGTCCGTTGTTTCCCTGTGTTGCTTCCACTTGCTCCAGGAGTGTATTTTCTCGTTGTTCCAGCAGCATAAGTAGTTTGTCTCCCCTGAACAGGTTGCACAGTTACTTTTCCATCATAGATGGTAGCTTGTTGACGAGGGTTTGATGAAGTCCTTAGCTGATTGTTGGTAGTAGGATACCGGGATGTGACAACAGCAGTTAAGAATGACATCATGTGATTGATCGCATCAATTGGATCATCCCCTTTCTGGAACACTGGAACAATTAGACCGGAGTCTGGTTGGGAAAATTCAGATTGTTGATGTTGGTAAGTTGTGGGAGCATATTCCAATTGTGGGATGGATGATTGTGGAGAATAAACGTTGTGGTGAACTGAGGATTGGTACTCATTTGATGGATAAGTGATTGAAAGAGGTGTTGATTGACTGGTTGTGAATTGTTGAGTCTGATAAGGTGTTACAAACTGTGAAGACGGATATGGTGAAACATGATGTTGAAGTTGAGAGTTCGGGAGAGTGTGTAGATGAGATTGATAAGTTGACGGAGGTAATTGGTGAGATGCAACTAAAGCAAGAGGATCGGAGTTGCGTTCATGCATCAAACGAACTTCATTTGCATGTCTTTCGTGTTGTTGCAGGTAAGCATGAAGCTGATCAACATTGGTAGTATGCAAGTCTTTGACCAATTTAACATCAGTAACAAATTTGCTCCATTCATCAGGAAGAGTGTTTAAAAACTTGGTGTTAACTTGAAATTGCTCCAATGGCATCTTGTAGATGTTCATATCATTGAGTAGCAGAGTGAACCTCAAGTAGTACTCGTGTAACGACTCTCCTTTCTTGTAAGTGAACTTATCGAATTCATCATACAGCTTGCACTCTCGTTCTTGTTTCGTTAACGACGTTCCTTGCATTAGCAGTTTAATCTTCTCCCAAAGATCCTTTGCTACACGGTGTTGACTCACAAGAGCATAGATTTCAGTTGGAAGACCTTGGAGTATGATGTTAATCGCTTTGATGTCACAGTCAGCTTGAATGGCTTCAGCGGGAGTGAGTTCAGTATATTCCTTAAGTCTTGTTACTCCATCCTCAGTGATTGAAGGCCAAACGAGTGGTCCTTTTTCAACAGAGGCAAGAATCATTCTTCCATGAGGTCTATTCAACATATACAGTTCCATTCGGCTCTTCCAAGAATCATACAAGTGTTTTTCAAGCATTGGTGGTTTGTTGTCTCCTCCTGAAAGAAGTGACTTATCGGCAAGAGTCGTCATTGTGGTATCAAAAAGATTACAAATTGATCGATCGGTGGTAGAAAGAAATTGTGTTTGGTTAAGTGATTGTTGAGTCTTGAAATCAAACTACACGGGATTTTACGATTCTCAACAAACCCAAGAAAAGAAGTTAATGTTTCACGGGATTTTACAAGTCAAATTAATAACCGTATAATTTAGAAATTTGAGTTAGTGTGTCTTAAATGGAATTGACTAGTTCGGTTGATAAAGGGACAGACTAGTTCGGTCCTTCTAGTTCGGTTCTAACTAGTTCGGTTCCAGCTGAGTTAAATCTCGTTCGGTTCTAACTAGTTCGGTTCTCAATGAAAATCTAGTTCGGTTCCAATTGAAAACAGCTAGTTCGGTCCTTCTAGTTCGGTTCTAACTAGTTTGGTTCCAGCTGAGTTAAATCTCGTTCTGTTCTAACTAGTTCGGTTCCAGCTGAGTTAAATCTCGTTCGGTTCTAACTAGTGAGCACTCGTTCGGTTCCAACTGACAGGAGTCTAGTTCGGTTCTTTTGATCGGCTTACTCGTTTGGTGACCTTGTTCGGTTGTACTTGTTCGGTTCCAACTACTACGAAACTCAAATTTTCAAAACTCAAAAAAACACATTTTTAATGGTTTTTAGAAAAAATTCTTGTACAACTAGTGTTACTAACCCTATAGGAACAATAAAAATGAAAACTTTAAGGTTTTTACGCCAAAAAAATTTGAATCAAAAATTTGTTCTTTATAAAGATTTTGAACACAAATCACAAGACAAACACAAAAACTAAACACACCACTCCATGGCTCTTGATACCAATTGAAGAAACATGTAATCTAATGATCTACCAAGAACAAGAGAGAGAGATGTGGGTTGTGATGTTTAGTGAGAGAAAGTATATGGAATGGATGAAGTGTTATTACTATGTGGAAAATGGAAAAATGAAACAACCAACCCCTCTCCAAGGCTAGGAGAGGGCTTATATAGTTACATGATGGCCGGCCCATGGGCTATGATGGGCTTCCCATGGGCCTTGGGCCGGATTAGCTTCTATACTTAACATGACACAATCTACGAGCTAAGACCTATTACAACTTGGAAGTGACCGACACTTTTTGTGTTTCCAACAATCTCCCCCTAAGGGAGGTCACTCCATTTTACAAAACTTTAAGCCTAGCATACAATGCTTTGTCTTTAGTCTTTAGCTCGTCCTTTTGACATTCTCCTGTGAGTATGTTGTAGTGATCATTGAATTCTGGATTGAGCTTGTTCCTTGAACTTGTATTTGAGATTGTGATCTTGAGATCATCAACCAAGCACAATCTCTTCGCCATCTTGAAACTTTGCCATCTTGTGGATTTGTGATTTCTGAACCAACATGCTCATACCTTTCTTGAATGGTTGTCTTGAAAAACTTTAATGCTACGTCTTTCTTGAGATTCGTTAACTATAATACTTCGTCACTTCGAGAAAGACGTTCGTTATCAGAGTAGCGGAAGTCTTGAAATATGTATTTGAGCCTTTCATGAAGTCCTTATGTTTGTCTATCGGGTATAAGCATGTGTCTACGGATCTTGTGAGTCAGCTGGAATCAGGAACCTCCACTACCATCTTTAAATAGCCTGCATAAAAACAGTTAGCAATAAAGCGGGGGGACGAATATGGCTTTGTCATTCGCCCAGGTTTGGTTGGAGTAACCTTCAAATCCGTAAGGATCGACCTGTGATCAGATAGATTCAATTTAAGAAGAATCTTCTTGACAGGATTTCCAGCTGTAGTATTGAATCTTTCTAACACATAAGTATTAGATTCATCGTACTCAGCATGTTCTCATTATCGGAACGTCTTAAAGCA